>WNWK01006232.1:0-108666 GCA_009830355.1 Cherax destructor | reverse complement strand
TTTCGGGTACATCTTCTAATTCTATTTATGCTTAGGTCACACTAAACATACATGTACAAGCATATATATATACACCCCTCTGCGTTTCTTTATTTTCTTATTTTTCTTGTTCTAGTTTATTTCCTTTATTTCCAAGGAAGTAGAACAGAATTCTTCCTCCGTAAGCCATGCATGTCGTAAGAGGCGACTAAAATGCCGGGAACAAGGGGCTAGTAACCCTTCTAATGTATATACAGTGGACCCTCGGTTAACGAAAAACTTCACCCCAGAAGCCTGCTAAATGCCATTACCGAACAATTTACTTCCTTAAATAATGTCACATAGGTTAGCCCATTTCAGACCCCCAAAAATACACTTCCACATGCACTTACAATATTATACTTACAAAATTTTGCGTTTTCCCGGGGGTATTCGTTAACCGAGGGTCCACTGTATTTTTAAAATGTAAAGGAGAAACTTTTGTTTTTCCTTTTTGGCCCCCCCACTTGGTGGAAACGGCCGACGGTTGAAAGAAAGATGAAAGATACAGCAATTTTATAGCGTTTCTAATTTTTTAAACGTAATGGCATTTAAGTTACCATACCCTGCAACATGAAAAGGAATACAAAAAGTTTTTTTCTCACCTGGAGGTCAGGATTAGTATTAGTCATTTGCAAAATAAGGTATATTCCTGCCCTCTGACACACTTCTAAACACTGCTTCTCAGTTCCGAGAGCTATGTTGACTAGAGTACATGCAGCTTCTCTCTCTAGACTTGCCTCATGACCTAAAATGGAAATCAATTTTATAAGTCAACCAGTAAACAAAAAATATTAGATTAAAATGGAAAGTCATAATTCCTGTATGAAGTAACTACTATAGTAGATTTCTTTTTTTTATGCTTAAAAATACAAATTGCAGTAATAAGTCAAACAGTGTTTGAAGAAACTGTACTTTGAAAAGCAAAGAAACAAAACTCCATTATAAGATATTTATGCATCTACATACTTCTTTATAAAGTTCTTCAATGCCATCATTAAAAACAAGAAAATAGCTATTCATGTTCAAGAAAATATCAATAAACATTACTTACTTGTCAAGCATCCAATTAATGAATATAATGCACCTTGTGTGTTCAAGAAAATGGTGATATTTTCTTGACTACTGCTCAGACCAAGACGTAGTCTCTGCAAGATCTCCACGTTCTTTTGCTTCTTTAGTTGAGAAGACAGTCTTGAAAATTCTTCTGTTGAAGGCACCTACAACAAACAAATAAGCTAAAGAATATGACAGCCAATCAATGAAAAAAGTATAACAATTAAATTACATTAATGTAATAAAGACCAAACTTAAATGTTCCCTTAGAATATGATACAGTACCTTTAACTTTTTTACTACATCATCCAAGTGTAAACGGCGAACATCACGAGCTATGCTTCTTTTCTTTAATCGAGAAGCTTGGTCACTGTCCCGTGCCTTTTGGCGAATGCTTTCCAAACGGTTTGTACTTTCACATTCCATGTTCACAGAAATTTGAACAATTCTCTGCATTTACTACTGGATACTGAGCAATAATACAAAGATCTTCAACATGAAGACTATACTCTTCATTTCTGGAAAGTTTTCTTAGCTGATAATGCAGAAGTTTCACTTGCTCTCAGTCGAGCATCAATTTCCATAATACGAAACCACTCTTCATTTGAGTCAGAAACACGACCTGTGATAAATGTTAAGGAGCAATAGTTTCAGAATTATTAGTTATATAGTTAGCAAAATTCAAAACTTGGAGAAAAAGATAGAGCAGTTATATTATATTTAAATATGATCACAAACTAAAATACACTAAATGCTACTACTGTCATTGTTCTTAAACATATATTTACTGTATAGATTAGAAATGATTAAGATCCCTCTTAGCCTAGTCTGAGGGTGTATCTATAAATGTATCCTTGCAGTCACTGGCATGCAAAGTTGCTTAGTCTGACCAAGCAATGTACACATCATCCACAATGCCATGCCACTGTCACCCATCATTGAACCCCCATATCTGAGTGACAAGGGAACAGTTAGAAATGTGTGACTAGGAGGTCAGAATTACAACTGAGGAAAAAAAAGTGGCCAGGTTAAGGTTGAAGTTGGTAGGGTTCCTGAATTTCCAGGGAGCTCTAATGTTGGTCAATACCAGGGCATGAAAAAAAAAAAACTTCATTTTACATCAGGAAAGCCTCAAAATGCAACCCCTCTGAAGGAATGTGCTGATGACCTCACAGAAGTTGGATTGTAGTGACATTAGTTATTTGGGCACAGACAACATTCTTTCCATCATTGCTTCTCGAGGGCTCCTGCCATTATTGCCTTCTACACGACAAAGTTACTGTCTGAAGACTACTGTTGGGTGAAGCCAGTATTAAATTATAAACCAATGGGAGTCATACAGTGACAGGAAATGGGAGGCAATCATGTTCGATTCAAGGAAAGGGTCTAGCCAGTCCTTGGCCTTAGGTAAGAAAACTACAAACCATGGGGAGCCTGTTCACATAAGGGTAAGCCCATATTTACTGAGAGCACAGCCTATACAGTGGTACCCCGAGTTTCGGCCATAATTCATCCCAGAAGGCCGTTACCGAACAAATTTGTTCCCATAAGGAATAATGTAAATTAGATTAGTCCGTTTCAGACCCCAAAAATACACTTACAAAAGCACTTACAATAATACACTTACATAAGAACATAAGAACATAAGAATGGAGGAACACTGCAGAAGGCCTACTGGCCCATACAAGGCAGGTCCTTATCAAAACCACCACTACCTAAGAATTTACTCCTGTACTCACGACACTAATCAAACCCAGCCCCTCCCACTCATATAATTGTTCGAGTTGGGAGCTGTACGAAACTCGGGGTACCACTGTATTTACTTTTCAAGGCTGCTTTAATATATACAGTGGTACCCAGAGTTTCAAACAAAATTCATTCCAGAAGGCTGTTCGAGTGCCGTTACCGAACGAATTTGTTCCCATAAGGAATAATGTAAATTAGATTAAGTCTGTTTCAGACCCCCAAAAGTATACTTACAAAAGCACTTACACAATAATACACCTACATAATTGTTCGAGTTGGGAGCAGTACTAAACTCGAGGTACCACTGTATTTTAATTGTGCATTCTATCAAAATCAGTTGATTTAGTATTGTTTTCGATAAAATTTCCAAAATTTAATCAGTCAGTTTCTTTAGATGAAATTCTTTACCACACAAGGCCATTTTTATAGCTCTACATCATACATAAAAAGGCATACCTCGCTAATCCGGCGGGTTAGGTTCCAGACCACCGTCATAAAGCAAATACGTATCTCCTTAAAGCAAATCACAGCCTTTTTTTTTCCACTCTATAGTACATATACGTAAAAGCTAAAAACATGTTTACACTATCATTTATTAAGTGCACAGTAGTGCTAGGCCTAAAAAAAAGATGCAAAAGTAAACATAAAAAAAAAAATGCTACAGTACGTACTATATTTCTAACCTAAAAAAATTTTTGTCCTTTGCTTATGTTGAAAGCTGTTGAATGGTAGGCCTACTTGCTACTGAAGGCTGGGATGGCTATGGCACTGTCTTAATACAAGACAACAATGAAGTTTGCCTCACTAACTAATGCTTCCTTTCACGAAGGATTTCTCTGTAGCATGCTACAGAACTGGCTGCTTCACCTTGTGGGTACTTTTATATTGTGGAGATTGCTTCTTTCCTTAAACTTCATGAATCAACATCCATTAGCTTCAAACCTCTCTTCTGCAGCTATCTTGCCTCTCTCTACCCTCATAGAATTGAAGAGAGCCTTGCTCTGAATTATGAATTCGCTTAACCCTTAAACTGTCCACACGTAGATATACGTTTGTACGCGTACTGCCCGAACGTGATCTACGTTTATTTTTCATTCGTTCAAATTTAGCGCGATAGGCCTGAGTCGCCTAGACATGAGAGAATGGGTCTGCGCCTCAGTGTGCGCAGTATGAAAAATCGGGACGCCTGGGTACCGCATGGTAGCCCCAGTTAGTTTCAGCTCCATCTTGGGTAAACATCATGGCACATCCTCGTGATTCACTCACGCCTCGTCGTATTAACACTCTACTATTCTCGGAAAGTGATAGAGAACGCGAGCTTAGTGGACTAGACAGTGATATAGCCACTAATAATCAAGAAATTAGTGAAACTATTGATGACAACCCAAATGACCTCAGCCCATCACCTCTGGGGTGGCCAGTGTGGACAGTGTGGCCAGTGTGGACAGTGTGGCCATACCAGACCCTCAGCCCAGCACTTCTGGGGTGGCCAGTGTGGCCACAGACCCTCAGCCCAGCACCTCTGGGGTTGCTAGTGTTAGTACCCAAAGGCAACTCCGCAAGAGGAAATTATCATTTTCCATGTGTTATAATAATGATAGTGAAAGTGATATAAGTGACGATGATGAAATCGATTTATGCCCATAGACGATCTGTCGAGTGACAGTGATTATCATTATTCCCCAGTGAAACGTACTTTGGGCGTCATAACCCACGTTCAGGCAGTGTGCCATATGCAGTCAGAGGCAAGGGTCGTGGCAGGTCACAATCCAGAACCCCTGCCACTGATAGTGAAAGTGATAATGAAGGAGAGTATACTGGGATGGAGGAAGAAGTGGTGGGTGGCACGGTGCTTGGTCCTCGTGGCGCGGTGTGTGGACAGACAAAGGACCACGCGGCACCCTCTCAACCATGTGCTGGCCCCACTCCCGTCCCTCCTCCTTCTCCCCCACGTCCCATGCCACAGGTCCACCCTGCACCATCTGATCGTGAATGGATTTGGACTGAACATACACAATTCGTGCCACATCCTTTCAATTTTGATGACAGTGGAAGTGGCATCATGCCACACTGTCCCATCACAAATGAGTCTACTGAGTTAGACTATTTTCAACTATACTTTGATCAGCCGATAATGAACCTGATTGTTACCCAGACCAACCTGTACTACCAGTATACAATGGACCATGTAAATGTTACAGAATCGTCACGGCTGCGCAGGTGGAAAGAAACAACTGTGGCTGAAATGTATTTATTCCTTGGCACTATCATGCTTATGCCACACACATATAAGAACAATATAGCAAACTACTGGTCCACAGACTCCTTCATTAGCACTCCAGTTTTCCGTGACCTCCTGTCCTGCAACAGATTCATTCTGTTGCTGAGAATGTTGCATTTCTCAGACAGGAATACACCAAACCGAAATGACCTCCTTTACAAAATCCGGGAATTGTTTATGTATCTCAAGCAAAAATTCAGTGCCTACTTTTATCCATTCAAGAACATTGTTGTTGACGAGTCCTTGGTTCTGTTCAAGGGACGACTGTCATTCAAACAATATATACCAAGCAAACGTAATCGCTTTGGTATAAAACTGTTTGTTTTGTGTGACTGTGAGACTGGTCTTGTGTTGGATGTCATTATCTACACAGGGAAAAATACACTCGATGATACCAGCCGCATGTTGGGCATTTCTGGTGATGTTGTTCGCAAGATGATGCAACCATACCTTGGCAAAGGTCATACATTGTTCACAGACAACTGGTACACAAGCCCTATGCTTGCTGATTTCCTACGTGTGAACAATACTGATATATGTGGAACAGTGAGAAGAAATAGAAAACACATGCCAAAGTTCACTGGAGGAAGTGTAGTGCAAGCGTTTCATGCCAATGACATCATGGCACTGAACATGGCATGACAAAAGGGACGTGACATTGCTGTCAACCATCCACAGAAACGAGATGGTACAAACAGACAGAATCAGCAAGCTGAACAATCAACCTGTTGAAAAACCAGCTGTTGTCATCGACTATACGAACAATATGCGACTAGTCGATAAGTGTGACATGATGATAGGCTTTGTTGACTGTGTTCGTAGGAGTCGCAAGTGGTATATAAAAGTGTTTTTCCACCTTGTTGACATTGCAATGCTCAATGCCTTCAACGTGTTCGAAATAAAGACTGGGAAGCGACAACAATATGCGGATTTCACCCTAAATGTCATCAAGCAGATAGCGAGAAAGTATGGTACCACACCTAGACCTGTCACCCCACAACAGCGACCTGTCACCCCACAACAGCGACCTGTCACCCCACAACAGCGACCTGTCACCCCACAACCAGAAGGGGAAGTGCCTAACAGAATAATCCCTAACTGTCACTGCCTGATACCATTACCATCTACTCCAAAGAAGAAGTACTCTCCGAAAAAGTGTGTTGTGTGTGCTTACAGTAAACAGCGACCCCAAGTGCGAAAAGACACACAATACATGTCAGCAATGTGGAGTGGCACTCTGTATGAATCCATGCTTCTTGGAGTATCATACAGTGGTGGACTTCTAGAAACATAAATGGGACCTGTAAATACCTTGTATATATATGTAAACAATAGTATGTGATTGAACCAGGTGTACAAATTCATCAATCAGTGTGAACATGTGTGTTTGTGACAGTATGATTACTAATTCACTACCAAACATTTGTGTCTAAACAAGAATTGGCAATGATATCAAAAGATCTGCATCAAAACATTATTATCATAGCATGAAAACAACAGAAAATGGAAAAAAAAATGAAAAAAAAACGATGTGTTTATTGTTTCTGCAAGCGGCAGTGCTCCATGTTGCCGACACCACATCATTTAGCACCAACTTCGCGGGCTTATATCTCGGTAAGTACTGGCCCTAAAATTTTTTTTTTAGCCTATCCTGTTTATAAAAATGTGCTCTTCATTTTAAAAAAAATGATTTTTTTTTTTTTTAAATATTCGGAGCAGTGCGCGAGTGAACGTAGATCTACGTGTGGACAGTTTAAGGGTTAAAGGAATGTTGTGGCTGGTTTGATCTATCCAGACAGCTAAAACTTTCTCCATACCAGCAATAAAGCTGTCTCGCTTTCTTTTCACTTTCATGTTCATTGGAGTAGCACTTTTAATTTCTTTCAAGAACTTCTCCTTTGAAGTCCCTTGATTTGTATTCCTGGAACACAGGCGAGAAAAATGCACGATAATATACACTTGGAAAATCCTAGAGGGACTAGTTCCAAATTTGCACACAAAAATCACTCCTTATGAAAGGAAAAGATCTGGCAGGAGATGCAACATCCCCCATTGAAAAGCAGGGGTGCCACGAGTACGCTAAGAGACAACACAATAAGTGTCAGGGGCCCAAGACTCTTCGACTGCCTCCCAGCATACATAAGGAGGTTTACCAACAGACCCCTAGCTGTTTTCAAGAAGGTGCTAGACAAGCACCTTAAATCAGTACTTAACCAGCCAGGCTGCAGTTGGTACGTCGGCTTGCATGCGGCCAGCAGTAACAGCCTGGTTAATCAGGCCCTGATCCACCACGAGGCTTGGTCACAGACCAGGCCACTCCGGCGTTGACCCTCAAAACACGCTCCAGGTATATTATACTAACTGTTTGGTGCACCAATCCTAGCTTACAGCCTCACTCAGCATTTGACATTTCTTTCTCACTAAGCTTAATTATTTCTAGCTTTTGATTTAAAGTAAGAGGCTTGAAACTCTTATTTTCACTAGCATTAAACCTGGGGGCCATTGTACATACAGTGGACCCCGAGTAACGAACACCCCGGAAATCGTACAATTATGTAAGTACAGTGGTACCCCGGTTTACGATGGTCTCCAAACTCGCCCTTTTATGTAAGTGTATTTTTTTAAATGCTTTTGTAAGTGTATTTTTGGGGTCTAAAAGGACTAGTCTATTTTACATTATTCCTTATAGGGATAAATTCGTTTGGTAATGGCACTTGAAAAGCATTCTGGAACGAAAAAATATCGTAAACCGGGGTACCACTGTATAATATTGCAAGTGCTTGTGGAAGTGTATTTTTGGGGGTCTGAAATAGACTAACCTATGTGACATTATTCCTTAAGGGAGTAAATTCGTTCGGTAATGGCACTTGAGCAGGCTTCTGGAATGAAGTTTTTACGTTACTCGGGAGTCCACTGTACTGTAATTAATACAGGCAAGCCCCGTTGTAGTGTTTCGATAATGCAGCAGCTTTCAATTACTATACCCATTCTTCAGTTATTCAGACTTCCTACAATAAACATATTTGCCACTTATCTTAAAATATTTTCATCCTTAGTTTATAGTAGGAAATGTGTGTATACTGTAGTATATGTATTTTTTAGGCCTAGCTCACTTAATATATGGATAATGTAAACATGCTATCAGGTTTTTATATGCATTTGAAAGTGAAAAAAGGCTATGGTTTCACTTTACAGTAATTTTCGCTTTACATCAGTAGCCCAAAACCTAACCTGCTGTATAAGCGAGGCCCGCTTGGAATTACAATAACAACAACATGCAAAAAGTTTTGAAAAGTAGCAGAATACAACACCAAGACACGAAGTGCACAAATGCTGTAAACAGACTGAGCACAAGTAACAAAATAGCACCAGTCAGCTGATGTGCGTTTTACTGCCGAAAATAATATACGTACGTACATGAATATAATTGAAAAGCGTCGTATTAGAGAGGTATGCCTGCAAATATTTAGAATAAACAATGAGAAACTTATGTAAACCATTTATCTTTAAGGAACTATTGTACAAACCCATTTTCTTCATTCCATCCTACAAAAATATGATACTTCAAGTGTCGTTGTGCACTATTTTACAGAATCTCGAGGCTCCAACTTATTTACTGTACTCAAATATAATTTTATCAATAAGATACAAGGTTTAATTCAATTTTTCATATTTTCAAAGGATACGTAAGGTGTAGACAATAATTTGTGGTTCCTCTTTATAAACATTAAGATATCCTCGGATGTTCACTAAATTGCCCAGCTCTAGAGGCGGCACTGGTTTTATCAAAATGTCTTTTAATTCTTCCAAAGCATCTTCATCACTGTTTGCATCCTCTTCATCAACACAAGAACTCTCATCCTTGGAATCACCAGCAAGAAATTTTATACACTGAATTATGCCAGTTCCATCATCAACTGGAAATACAAAAGTTTTTTTAATGAATTAAATTTTGTTTGTGTCCATATACTATATGTACTAACTAATCTAATAAAGCACTAAAACTATGTACAGTATACAGTGGTACCTCGGTTTACGATGGTCCCCAAACTCGCCCTTTTATGTAAGTTTATTTTTTTAAATGCTTTTGTAAGTGTATTTTTGGGGTCTAAAAGGACTAGCCTCTTTTACATTATTCCTTATGGGGATAAATTCGTTTGATAATGGCACTTGAACAGCATTCTGGAACGAAAAAATATCGTTAACCTAGGTACCACTGTATTTTATAATTGAAAATGAGTAGCAGAAGTTTTTTTTACTATACAGTGCAGGTTTCTCTCACTATGAAAATTTGCTTTTCTGTGGCAACTTAAGTTCTGCCATAGTTCACCATATGCAGTACAGATTTGCTCAGGTGACTAATCAACCCTAACACTACTGGATTTTTTAATCTCTAACCTTTTCACTGTTAAGTAGATCTACGTCACTGAGGCTAGTGCCATTACATTGATCTACTTCATAATCTAAATACACTCAAATATGGGTCTGTGCAGTGAATGTGCACAGTATAAAAAAAAATGTTTTGTTCCTCCGTGACAGTTTAAAAAACAAGAATTATGGAAAAGACGACGAGTTGCTTCTTTTCAAACATATAAATGGAAAATATATAAATATAAATATAAATTAAAATATCACTGCAAGATGATTACCGAATACCCTCTCATTTGCAGCTTAGTGATCACTTTCATGTTATGTCTGTGCACACACAAAGCGCCACCAAAACGTAGACACACAAGCTTTAAGTGCAGAGTGTGTAAAACACTGTTGTATATGGAGCTGTGTTTCCAAGGACTTCCACAGACTACATTAGTTCTAGGAACATGATCAGTGCCTGTATATATACACAAATGTTAGAACAGTAGTAATGAGAAACATCTGTACTGGTTTGTGTTTATGTTGCGTAAACGTTTTGTAAACAATGTACTGATGACATTATTAGTGTGGGTATTGTGTTGAATAAAACTGGTTGATAGATGTACACTGTGCATGATATGGGTCTCAAAGGCCACAAAAGTTACTGGAAAATGTAAAAATTAGGAAACCCCAGAAAAAAAAAAGTACAAAATAAAATAGAGAAAAATGTGGAGTGTACGGCAATTGCCAATGTTGCCACCAGTGGGTTTTCAACATTCAACTTCACACCTTTATACCTCAAGAAGTAATAAGGGAAAAAAATTTCCATTACCACCAGAAAAATATACTTATTTAATTGATAAGAAAAATAATATTTTTCTTCTAAATGTAAACATGAGAGAATTTTAATTTTGGGATTTTAGACAGTGAAAGGGTTAAGCAGTATACATGTATGTGCCTTTTCTTCACTACTGTCAGCTGCACATTATTCTAATCCAGGTAAAAGTAAATTCAGATTCAGATCTTGATAATTTCACAATTTGAAAATAAATGATAGAAAAACACTTAAAAAAGAAAATCTGTATCTATGCATCTCACCAGGTAGAAAGATGTGACATGGTGCACCATACCAGTTCTCTGTTCATATTTTTTTCTTTAATAAATTCACATACATGTATTTGGAAAAAAAAAAAACTACCTTGGTGACAAAATTTAAACAATATCGTATACATGCCAGTAGAATTTTCCAAGATCCAAATTACATGCAGTACATCAAAAATCTTAGGTTAGCAGTTATTAAAAGAAGTAAAATACAGTGGTACCTCGAGTTACGATATTTTTTCGTTCGAGAATGCTGTTCAAGTGCCATTACCAAACGAATTTATCCCCATAAGGAATACATGTAATGTAAAATAGACTAGTCCTTTTACACCCCCAAAAATATACTTACAAAAGCATTTGGGGACCATCATAACTCGAGGTACCACTGTACTACCATAAAAAATTTACACTATACAGTGAGCCCCCGGTTCTCGTCGGCAATCCGTCAGAGAGGGCCCGTCGACCACCGGTTTGGTCGAACTCCGATTCTATTTTCCCCATAAGAAATAATGGAAATAAAATTAATCCGTCCCAGACATCCAAAAGTATTAAAATAAAATATTTTTTAGAACTTTTTGACATTAAATTAAACACAATTTTATAACAAAATTATAAATAAATAGTACAATAACATGTCACTTACTTTTATTGAAGAGTTGTTGATGTGTGGAGGACGGGAGGAGGGAGAAAGGTGGAGTAGTATGCTAGTGTTTGGAAGGGGAATCCCTTCCATTAACACTGCAGGTAACAAGTTCTTTTCTGGGTTACTTCCCTTTTTCTTTTAATGCCACTAGGACCAGCTTGAGAGTCACTGGACCCCTCTCTACCAAAAATCTGTCCAGGGAGCTCTGTGTCTGGCGGTTCTTTAAAATGTCCTTAAAATGTAACAAGACATTGTCATTAAACATGTCGCATACACGGCGTGCAACATCTTGGTTAGGGTGATAATCATCCATGAAGCCTTGCACATCAGCCCATTTGTCACAGATCTCCCTAATCCTTGAAGAAGGCACATTCTTCCATCTCGGTTCCACCTCCTCCTCCTCTGGACCATTTTCCTGACCTGTGGTCTCTTGTTGCAGTTGCTGTTGAAGCTCTTGCAGATCTTCAGTGGTTAACTCTTCATTGTGCTCCTCCACCAACTCTTCCACATCCTGGGTACAAACATCCAACCCCATGGACTTGCCCAGTTCCACAATTTCTTCCACAACAGGCTCAGGCTCAGGGTTCTGAGGCTCAGCCCCAAAACCTTCAAAATCTAGGACACAGTCTGGCCACAATTATCTCCAGGCAGAGTTCAAAGTCCTGGTAGTCACTCCCTCCCAAGCCTTACCTATAAGCTTTACACAATGCAGGATATGGAAATGCTCTTTCCAAAAGTCTTTTAGTGTCATATCCATGTCTGTGGTCACATCAAAGCACTTTTGAAACATTGCTTTGGTGTAGAGTTTTTTAAAGTTGCAAATGACCTGCTGGTCCATGGGCTGGAGGAGAGGAGTGGTATTAGGGGGCAAGAACTTCACTTTGATGAACTCACAGCCCTGCACAATTTGCTCTGCCAAGTCTGGAGGATGACCAGGACCATTGTCCATTATCAGGAGACACTTAAGTGGTAAATTATTTTCCTCGAGATATTTCTTCACACTGGGGCCAAACACGTTTTGAACCATTCAAGGAAAATTTCCCTAGTGACCCATGCCTTACTGTTAGACTTCCACATCACACACAAATTAGACTTTTTGATACCACATCTGCCAAACACTCGGGGATTTTCAGAATGATACACCAGTAAAGGCTTCACTTTGCAATCACCACTGGCATTAGCACACATCATGAGAGTGAGCCTGTCTTTCATAGGCTTATGTCCTGGCTGTGCCTTTTCCTCCTTTGTAATGTAGGTCCTGTTTGGCATTTTCTTCCAAAACAGGCCTGTTTCGTCACAATTGAACACTTGTTGTGGTTGGAATTGTTCAGCCTCTATGTACCCCTGGAATTCTTGCACATATTTTTCAGCAGCATTTTTGTCAGAACTGGCTGCCTCACCATACCTCACAACACTATGTATGCCACTTCGCTCTAAATCTGTCAAACCAGCCTTTGCTGGCTTTAAATTCGTTCACTTCAGCACTCGTTGCAGGCATTTTCTTGACGAGATCATCATGCAACTGCCTTGCTTTTTCACATATTATTGCCAGCGTAATACTATCTCCTGCTAACTGTTTCTCGTTGATCCACACCAACAACAAAGTTTCCACTTGTTCCAGCACTTGAGATCTCTGTTTTGTGACCATACTTGCACCTTTCGCAACAACAGCATCCTTGATTTCCTTTCTCTTGGCCAAAATGGAAGAGATGGTGGAATGGGATTTGCCATAGAGCCTGGCCAGCTCAGTGACACGCACTCCACTTTCATATTTTGCTATCATCTCCTTCTTCAATTCTACCGTATTTCTGACATTCTTTACCACAGGCTTGGCACTAGGAGCTTTCTTGGGGCCCATGGTGGCTTATTTACCAGTTGCAAGCACTAAAAACACTGGAATAATGACAATATATATGGTATGAATGCATGGGTGGTGCGTGGGTAGTGTTCGCTCGCTTGTAAACAATAACACACTGAGTGCCTGGGCGCCCAGCTGGGCCACGGCCACATGCGTACGCGTTCGGGACGGATAGCCGACTCGTCGAACTCCGAGTGGCCGCCTAAGACCGAGTCAAAAATATTGTAAAAATCCCCGTTGAACACCGATTTGGCCGAGCACCGACGCCGTCGAACACCGGGGGTTCACTGTAGTACAATAAAGATAAATTCAGTTTTTAATTAATATGTGCATACTTTTAATAAAATATATGTAGCTTCTGATTACAGTACAGTAAAAAATTTTGTTTGTGCCAATTTAAGTGTAGTTAAATGATGCAAGCAAGTTCACCTTAGGAAAATATAACAGATCACTCACGAAATCGTAATGAAACGATTGCAAACAAACCATACCACGGGCAGGGATTGAACTCGTGGCGAGTAAGTCATAAAACCCCAGGCAAGGGTGTAAGCCACTGGGCCAGCAACCTCTCTATGGTGTATAAATATACCTAGTTAGATGAATTTATTGTAGCCAGCTGGCCAAGTGGCTTACACGCTGGCCTGCAGTTTTACGACTCACTCACCACGGGTTCAATCTCTGCCCATTATATAGTTTATAAAAGATGGTTAGAGTATTGAATATTTCAGACTAGAACTGATGCCCTCTTCAGAAGACTTCAGCAGGCCAAAATACAAAGTACAGGTACTCCTCATAGCTTTTGTTGCAACATCTCCAAGTGGGCAGGATAAGATTTGTTTGGATTTTTAACCCAGAGGGTTAACCACCCAAGATACATTGGGATCCTTCAATCCTGTCCCCAGGATGCAACCCTCACCAATCAGCTAACACCCAGGTACTGTACCTACTTACTGCTAGGTGAACAGGGACAGCAGGTGCAAGGAAACATGACCAATATTTCCACCCAACCAGTGATTGAACCACGGACACTGTATGAAGCGAGAGCGTTGCCTACCAAGTCATGGGCCCTGGTTTGGTCCCCTGTTTTGTATACAATATACTTGTATTTGAATTAGGTGTAAATACTCATTAAAATTTTTTATGACATTTGCCATTTTCCATCAAGACATGGAAACAAAGGATAATACCATTACAGGTCCACCATCACAAATCCGGCAATCAGTCATCCAGTTCCATCAGTTATTCGGCACTAATTTCGGCAAGCATAATTTCAAATTTCCAGGGTCGCCACACCAACCTGTTGGTACTGTTTGGTGGCACTACTTGCTGCATAAGTCATTCCAGTTTCTTTTTCTCCATTTATTGCTATAACCTGCTTGCTTTAAGCCCTAGCCATGGGCTTAAATGCTTCTCATTGTGTAAAGCACATACACAGTTCATTGTCAATAAAAGATAAGGTGGCTTTGAAGCCACTGTCGGTTGCCATGAACTCAGTCTCATGATGCAGGGGAATATGTTTTATTATTACACTAATATCAACACTACAGCTTATTTGCCTATCACAATTGATCTAATATGACATAATAAACAATATAAATAACATAAAAACATGTTAACCCTTAAACTGTCCAAACATAGATCTATGTTCACGTGCGTAGTGCTCCGAACTTTCTATTTTACATGCTTTCTTATGCAAAATAAAACGAAGATCTACGTTCGGAACGCTACGCACGTGAACGTAGATCTACGTTTAGACAGTTTAAGGGCTGAATACTCCAGAATGAATAATATTTGGCATAATACCGAGCAGTTCGATGGAGATATGAAGAGGATATGGGATACAAGTACCATCCTTTTATCCCAGTCTTGGGGGCTTATATTAGAGAAAACAGAGTACAGCTATTTTCTCTACATAGATTATCATACATAGCAGCATATGTGTAGAGAACCTAGGATAACCCAAAAAAGTCAGTGACTTATTTCTAGTACCTGGCTTGGGCTTGCCATATATGATTTTTGGTAAAAAAAAAAAATTCTCAGTTGTTTGTTGGGCTATCTTATTGAAACTTGGGCAATGTATGATGGAAAGATGCTTCTTAACGTACACCAAAAATGAAAAAAATCAGACGATAAATAACGGAGTTCATTTCTCAGCCATAAGCCGCCCCTTAGCGGTATAATTTCTTATGGTCTTTATGGTTGTATTCTCGCTTTTTTGGTCTCATTTGATAGAATGGAAGTTATATTACAGAAATAGATATGATTTTGATTGCTTTCATGACGAAAAGTACCTTGAAATTGAGCTCAAAGTAGCGGAAATGTTCGATTTTTGCCGATGTTCAATGAACTTTCTTGTGTAAGTCAAGTTGGTTAACTTTATTAAGTGTATTCTAACCTAACCACTCTGTAATCCGGCACACTACAGGTCCCAATGATGCCGGATTTGTGATGGCAGACCTGTACTATCATTCATTCCCTATGTTTCCTGAACTGCATGGACATCACAAGTCAAATATTTAACTGGAATAATACTCAACACATTAGTAGTTTATTTTTAAATTTAAAGGAGCAAATTACATTAATATTAAGAACTTGAAAAATAACTAACTTAGAAAGAGAAAAATCTATCACACATTTCATTGCAAATACTATATTATCAATAGTACACCATCCATCTTACTGTCAAATTTTTGAAAGTGTTCTCTGTTATGAAGGCGGACCACTGTACCAATAACGTCTACTTTAGAAACTTCCTTGTTTCTGGCAAAAAATTTTCCTGTCTCGTCCACTTCCAGATCACCCAGGAATAATTTCTCACAGCTCTTGGAATTCATGAAGGGGCTGTAAAACAAATAGTACTTTCAGTAATTAACAAATCTATCAAATTCTAATCATATCTTTCTCTCGTTACAACACTATATAATATTTAGATGAAAATTAATGACTAAACTGATTGCTAAACACTAGGGGTGGGCAAGGTCTTCAATAACAAGAGCCACATATACTTTTCATACATTTTTGAATGTTCAAGAGCCACAGAAAATATTATTTTAAAATTGTATTTAACTTTAAACTAAAATCAATTATTAATCAGAAAAGTACTCATCTACACTGCACTGCACTAGCTATGTTCCACTACCGCCACAAACACACAATAATAATAATAATAATAATAATAACAATAAGTTTATTGTGACATGATACAAAGACGTACAATAACTTGTGTGTACTGCATGAAGAATAGTAATGGCACAGAATCCAGTTGCATCATTCATGTTTTTATTATGTTCAGAAAGTTTAAACAGAAGTTTGGACACAATGCATATGGATGTTTTAAAAGATAATGTGAATTACCTGGAGTCTACCTGGAGGGTATTTTGGGGATCAACGCCCCTGCGGCCCAGTCAGTTACCTGGGATAACTGGGGACTACTCTAGTGAATTACAGTGTAAGTTACCTGGGATAACTGGGGACTACTCCAGTGAATTACAGTGTAAGTTACCTGGGATAACTGGGGACTACTCCAGTGAATTACAGTGTAAGTTACCTGGGATAACTGGGGACTACTCCAGTGAATTACAGTGTAAGTTACCTGGGATAACTGGGGACTACTCCAGTGAATTACAGTGTAAGTTACCTGGGATAACTGGGGACTACTCCAGTGAATTACAGTGTAAGTTACCTGGGATAACTGGGGACTACTCCAGTGAATTACAGTGTAAGTTACCTGGGATAACTGGGGACTACTCCAGTGAATTACAGTGTAAGTTACCTGGGATAACTGGGGACTACTCCAGTGAATTACAGTGTAAGTTACCTGGGATAACTGGGGACTACTCCAGTGAATTACAGTGTAAGTTACCTGGGATAACTGGGGACTACTCCAGTGAATTACAGTGTAAGTTACCTGGGATAACTGGGGACTACTCCAGTGAATTACAGTGTAAGTTACCTGGGATAACTGGGGACTACTCCAGTGAATTACAGTGTAAGTTACCTGGGATAACTGGGGACTACTCCAGTGAATTACAGTGTAAGTTACCTGGGATAACTGGGGACTACTCCAGTGAATTACAGTGTAAGTTACCTGGGATAACTGGGGACTACTCCAGTGAATTACAGTGTAAGTTACCTAGGATAACTACCTGGAGAGAGTCTACCTGGAGAGAATTCCAGGGGTCAACGTAAAGTTACCTGGGATAACTGGGGACTACTCCAGTGAATTACAATGTAAGTTACCTGGGATAACTGGGGACTACTCCAGTGAATTACAGTGTAAGTTACCTGGGATAACTGGGGACTACTCCAGTGAATTACAGTTAAGTTACCTGGGATAACTGGGGACTACTCCAGTGAATTACAGTGAAAGTTACCTGGGATAACTGGGGACTACTCCAGTGAATTACAGTGTAAGTTACCTGTGATAACTGGGGACTACTCCAGTGAATTACACTACAACTGCGCTGTAACAATTAAATACGTTGTAGAAATTATAACACGCATGCTGAGTCACGAATATTTAACAGGGAAAAACAGCTTACTTACATATTTAACAGAGCTACTCAGCCTCTGCCACGCTGACTTGATAAGCTGAGCTTATCTAGCACAACTGATGCAGTGAAACACAGCGAGTGAGTGGAAATATGAGAGTAAAGCTCGGAGTTACAGCGCCATCAAACCTCTCCTTTGTTGGGTTTATCAGGGCCACTGACAGCTTAAGTTGTATACAACTCGACTCCTGATGTTCGGCCGATAGAAGAGGAAGGAAAGTTCCTTTGTATATAGAAATAGAAAAGTTTCCATTTAGATCCGGTGGACCCCCTTGGCAAGCCCCATCAGAGCTGGACGCCAACAAATTGGATTGAGCAAGTGTTCTGTTAGTGGGACGGATTGTGAAGGACTTGCCTACTATGGGCCAACAGGCCTGCTGCAGTGTTCCTCCTTTCTTATGTTCTTATGTTCTTATGGAAAAAAGTCACTCTGTCTGACTTTTTTGGGTTATCCTAGGTTCTCTACACATATGTTACTATATATGATAATCTATGTAACTGTATTTGTGTATACCTGAATAAACTTACTTAATTACAGACCACTATCCCACCTATTCCTACTCCTATTCCTCATTTACGTAAATGACCTACCGAATGCATCACAACTACTCAAACCCATTTTATTTGCAGATGACACAACATATGTCTTCTCTCACCCAAATCCAGTTATACTGACCAACACTGTTAATGCCGAATTACAGAAAATATCAACATGGATGACGACTAACAAGCTTACTCTCAATACTGACAAGACCTACTTCATACAGTTTGGAAGCAAAGTCACAAATGTTCCACTTAACATAACACTTAATGGTACACCCATCACAAGACTCACAGAGGGAAAATTTCTAGGAATCCACCTTGACAGTAGCCTTAAGTTCCAAACACATATACAACAAATTTCCAAGAAAATCTCGAAGACAGTAGGCATATTATCAAAGATACGCTATTATGTACCTCAATCAGCTCTCCTTGCACTATATCATTCACTTATCTACCCGTATCTCACCTATGGAATCTGTGCATGGGGATCAACAACGTTAAATCACCTTAGACCACTCATAACACAACAAAAGGCCGCAGTCAGAATGATAACAAATTCCCACTCTAGACAGCATACTCCACCAATATTCAAAAGTCTCAAACTACTCACCGTAAAGAACATTCATACTTACTCTTGTGCCTACTACATATATAAAACTTTACTCTCTAATATAAACCCTCTGCTCAAAACTCTCCTCACCAACTTTAATAGGACCCATGACCACAACACACGACACAGATCACTTTTTGATATACCCCGTGTTCATATCAACCTATGTAAAAATTCTATGCACATAAAGGGCCCCAGAATCTGGAATTCATTACCAGTAAATATTAAGATAATCTTGTCTGAAAATCAATTTAAGACTCAACTCAAAAACCACCTACTCACCCAAACCTAAATGATCATGCTATAAACTACTTTGAAAAATGCTCATTGTTACTTTCCTATACGATAATCTCATTTTTTAATAATATGTTACTATTATGTTACCCCCTACTCATATTATAAGTTAATGTCAAAAATGCTCAATGTTATTTTCCTTAAGATAATCTCAATTCCATATTATCATTCAAGAATCTTAACACCTGTAACAATCTAAGATCTAATATCATTATATAATAATTTAAACAGTAAAATTTCATCATATTGTAATTTTGAAAATAATTTTTAACTAGAATAAACTCAATAAATTTCTCTAATATTAAGTACATAGTTTTTAAGGACTAGAATAAGCTGCCCATAATGCCATGGCATGTCAGTGGCTCTCCTTGCACTCAATTTACATTGTAACTTCCGATACCCATGTAATCTGCAATGAAATAAAATTTGTTTGTTTGTTTGTTTGTTTGTTCCTCTTAACAAACATTAATAAATCACCACTGGAATACAACAAAGTTGCTTTTAGACTTCATGACGAGGCCTCGGTTGACTGGCCTTCAGAATTCTCCAGTGCCAGTGGTATCCATGATTGGATAGACATATTTCTTATTAAATTACTTAGACTATACAACAAACATTGTCCCATAAAAACGAAACATATTACGAACAAACGGCTAGGTTGCCCATGGCTAACTAACAGCATACTAAGATCCACTGATAAGAAACATCAATATGAAAAGCAATATAGACAGGGCCTAATACACAAAAATACTATTAAAAACTATGCACCAGTTCTCATCAAACTAATAAGAAAGGACAAGCAATTGTATTAATTCGGCAGATTCACCGAAACAAGAGGAGCTATAAAAAAGACCTGGGAAAACACATTCTCAGATTCTGGGCACCCACAAACTGAAAAAAAACTAGGGATATTGTCCTGACTAAACCGAATGAAACACAACTACAGCCTACTGATACAGTTAACAAGTTAAATGACTTCTTCTCAACCATAGGATCAAATCTCACCAATAAAATCCCAGGTACCAATGCCCAAGCAAGTGATTACTTAGATGAAAATTTGCCAACCTCCTCCTATCTTGCACCTACCGAACCCACTGAAGTCACCATGATTATAAAGTCACTTAAGAATAAATCAGGGAATATGTCTCAAGTCCCACCATTATTGTACAAGCGAGCGGCTCATGTCCTTTCGCCTGCTATTTCACTAATTTTTAACAAATCACTAGAAACTAGCACTTTCCCGACACCCCTCAAGACAGCAAGGGTTACACCGCATCTGTGGTGACCCCACAGTTGTAAATAACTATAGGCCAATTTCAAACTTACCGTTGCTATCCAAAATCTTTGAGAAACTCGTGCACAAGAGATTATATTCGTTTATTACAGTACAAAGCAATTGGCTTTAGAAAAAAACAAAAGCACAAACTATGCACAAACTTTATTGACCTAAGGAAAGCTTTTGATACAGTAGACCACGGCATCCTACTCCAAAAACTTGACCATTACGGTATAAGAGGCCACGCACTTATGTATTTCAAATCCTATCTTACTAACAGGTATCAATACAGGTATCAGGTATCAATACGTCACCATTAAAGACGCAACCTCATCTACACGACCACTTGATACTGGAGTGCCACAGGGAAGTGTCCTTGGTCCCCTGCTCTTCCTCTTATACATCAATGATCTTCTTAACGTATCACAACACCTGAAACCAATTCTCTTTGCTGATGATACGACTTATGTCGTCTCCCACCCAAATCTTGCCTCACTCAACACCATTGTTAGTGAAGAGCTGCTAAAAATATCAACCTGGATGACAGCCAATAAACTTACACTTAACACTGACAAAACCTTCTACATTATGTTTGGGAACAGAACAGGTGTTGCACAACTGAACATAATGATTGACAAGACTCTTATTGCTAAACATAATGAGGGCAAATTCCTATTTACTGCTAGGTGAACAAGGGTGGTAGGTGTTAGGGGACATGACCATAAGTCTCTCCGTCGAGTCTTGAACCAGGTTGCTTTGGTTGTGAACTGACTATCGCTTATGAACTCTTTCTGCCTTAAGAGGCGCGTGAGTTTCCCCTGTCTCCTAATATCATGTTTATTTGTCCCCTATAATCTACCTTGTCCATAATTACTATCGCATTTGCTTTGTCTGTTTCGTAACGTGAATTCCAGGATCTTTACTTAATTCATGGTATAACTTAACAAATCTTTGAGAACAATTGTGTTGCGGAGGTCTGAACTCTGCAACAACAATTGTCATCAAAGATTTGTTAAGTTATACCATGAATTAAGGAAAGATCCTGGACTTCACCTTACGAAACAGACAAAGCAAACGTGATAGTTATTATGGACAAGGTAGATTATAGGAGAAAAATAACACATTACTAGAAAAGAGGGGAAACTGACGTGCTCCATAACACTGGCTTTACCAGCAAGCAGCAGCAACGCTATATAAGCCATACGGGTTTAGCCCACTTGTCATATTCCTGCCTTGGTCTCCAGCTGTTTTGTAGAGGGTTGTATATCAGTGTTATCACCACCTTGGGTCGCCCAGCTCTGAGTCTGACTCTTATATAATCACTTGATGCCTCACCATAATAATCAAAACATCAGCCAGCCAAGACTCCGTGAAGCCAGTCTGCAGCTGGGTTACTAGTGGAATAATGAGGAAGCGCTAAACCTGTAGGGGTCACTCGGCGCCTAGGGAATGTGAGTCAGTCAGGTTTGAAGCAAGGAAGGCTAGCTGTAATTCCTTGGATCAAGAGCCCTTCACTAGGATGAAGGCACACTCCTTGAGTGTCAGGAGGGTCAAGCACTCTCCTCTTACCATAACTCGTCCTCGCTTCTCTTGTTACCTTCTGCAAGGGGTACATCCTGTTAAGGAGTTCCTGATCCAAGGAATCTGGAGCTACGCTCCCCTTCCCCTCTCAGTCCCAATATGCTGTATGACCCTTATGAGTTTATCGCTTCACAATGAATATAACAATAACGATCAGTGTACCTGTGTAGCTGACAGTGTTATCTTCAGTGTTTACGTGACAATGTTATCTTACCAGCACCTGCTGTGTCTCCTTTATATCATTATTATTATTATTATTATTATTAGATTCACGGAAAGAACTAAACTCGTGGAGGCCATAAAACACCTGTGGAATGGGAGAGAATTGATTCGAGAAAAATTGAAGCACTTTTATTTACTAAGTGTTGTAGAATATAAACCATACCACGGGTGGGGTTCGAACCCGCGGTCAGAGAGTCTCAAAACTCTAGACCGCTAGGAGGCTTGGGCAGAATTAGTACTGTGCGAATGTTAGGTGTAAGTGTCGGGTAGCGGTGTGCCAGGGTAGGGACTTAGGTGGAGATTAGTGCATGAGAAAATGAAAGTAAATGCAATAGGTTAGTGTTGTGATAAAAACACAGGCCTCATTTCTAGGCTTTATTGAACACAAAATCCATGGTACATGTCTGCAACAGAAGAAAATACATCTAATGACTGCTGCTGCAGGACAGGTGATGTAAGGTGCATATGTCCTCAGAAAAGCTATAGCTACTGGCGACATATTTAAGCTTACCATGTAATCTGCATCACGAATGTATTTGTGTAAGAGCGAGACCACACGCCATGCTGGGCCATCGCCGTACTGTTTGTTGTTATTGTTAGGGGCCCCCTGAGGTGGTGCCGTATTGTGTCCTGCTGCGGCTCTCCACAAGAGCGGTATCACTACAGTTAGTTTCCGTTAAAATATGGAAGAGAGAGTACGTCAAGGGTGGGGCCTTCAGAGGGAGTGTGCTGGGGCAGTGGTCTTCAGAGGGAGTGTGCTGGGGCAGTGGCCTTCAGAGGGAGTGTGCTCTGGCAGTGGCCTTCAGAGGGAGTGTGCTGGGGCAGTGGCCTTCAGAGGGGGTGTGCTGGGGCAGTGGCCTTCAGAGGGGTGTGCTGGGGCAGTTGCCTTCAGAGGGGGTGTGCTGGGGCAGGGGCAATCAGAGGGAGTGTGCTGGGGCAGTGGCCTTCAGAGGGAGTGTGCTGGGGCAGTGGCCTTCAGAGGGGTGTGCTGGGGCAGTGGCCTTCAGAGGGAGTGTGCTGGGGCAGTGGCTTTCAGAGGGAGTGTGCTGGGGCAGTGGCCTTCAGAGGGAGTGTGCTGGGGCAGTGGCCTTCAGAGGGAGTGTGCTGGGGCAGTGGCCTTCAGAGGGAGTGTGCTGGGGCAGGGGCAATCAGAGGGAGTGTGCTGGGGCAGTGGCCTTCAGAGGGAGTGTGCTGGGGCAGTGGCCTTCAGAGGGGGTGTGCTGGGGCAGTGGCCTTCAGAGGGAGTGTGCTGGGGCAGTGGCCTTCAGAGGGAGTGTGCTGGGGCAGTGTACACGTCGGAAATGAATCTCACATCCCTGTGAATAGATAGAACAAACTGTTAAGATATGGTTGACTGATTGTGTAACCTGACAGTCCTAGTAGAGCGGTGCTGGTCGCTTCTCCTTATGGTATCCGTAAATGCGAAGCATGAAAGTAGTCTTCGATGGCCCGTGGCCTGCTAGGCAACGCTCTCGCTTGGTTCGATCCCCAGAAAGGGCGGAAACATTGGGCGTGTTTCCTTACACTTGTTGCCCCGTTCACCTAGCAAGCAAGTAGGTACCTGGGTATTAGTCGACTGGTGTGGGTCGTATCCTGGGGGACAAGATTTAAGGACCCCAGTGGAAATAACATACAGTCCCCCGATGACGCACTGCTTTTCTTGGGTTACCCTAGGTGGCTAACCGTCCGGGGTTAAAAATCCGAATAAAATCTTATCTTAACCCGATATCGTTGGAAGGAAGAAAATAGAAGAGGTCATTAATGGCAATGGAAAAGTGATAGTGCGAAGAACACAGCCTTGAGATATTCCTTCAACCTGGAGAGAATCAGGCAAAAAGTTACTTACACCCCCAAGTGAAAAGCAGGGGTGCCACGAGTATGCTAAGAGAAAACACAATAAGTGTCAGGGGGCCCAAAACTGTTCAACTGTCTCTCAGCATACATAAGGGGGATTACCAATAGACCCCTGGCTGTCTTCAAGAAGGCGCTGGACAAGCACCTAAAGTCAGTACCTAATCAGCCGGGCTGTGGTTTGTACGTCGGTTTGCAAGCGGCGAGAAGTAATAGCCTGGTTGATCAGTCTCTCATTCACCCCGAGGCCTGGTCACAGATCGGGCCTCGGGGGCGTTGACCCCCGAAACTTTCTTCAGGTATACCCGGACACGGAAATACCTCTCCGATAAGAAATCTTTAAGAAAAAGTGGTAAATCGCCTCGGAGGCTCAAGTCATTGGCTTGGGCTAAAATATTGGAACGTTAGGTGGTGCTATAAGATTTACATACATATCCAAGCGCATTAATTAAGGGGTCGATCGTAGAAGAACCGTTACGAAAGCCAGCACGGCCAAGACAGCGAACATTATAATCCCCCAACTACGAAAAGGATCTGCCAAAATAGGGAAGGGGTGATATAGAGATAATATGGCACCCGGGTAATGAAAAATAATCAGTTTGATTCATGGAAGGGAGAGTAGCCTAAACACAAGACGGATATATGTAGAGGAATTACCTTAGATAAAAATATATAGACAAAATGTAAACAACTTTCATAACTGTGTAATTATGTAGTTCGCAAGAGAGAAAAATATATGGGAAAGACAGATAGCAGAGGATTTGGAAGAACACACCCAGGCTATCTGCTGAGAAGAATTGTGTGTTTATGTCTAAATTAAGGACTATCGCATATTATCTAAGTGTGAGAGTCAAGGGTAGGAAAACAGATGGCTTTTTCCCCATTCTCCGGCTACTGCTGGCATGAATACAGGGGAAAAATATATACCATACCATATGGGAAAAATTATATGGAATTTATAGATGTGAGAAATTATGTGTGTGAGGTTTACAGGTACAATCCTCAATTATTACAATTATTACTCCCTCGGGGCCAGGAGCTATGACTTGACTCCTGCAACCACAACTAGGTGAGTACACGTAGGTTGGGAAGAACTCTAGGTGCAACCAAAACAGACATTACACTTAATGCTATATTAGTTGTACCTCGGAGACAAGTGTGACTTCAGCAGCAGTGGGTCGCATCACTCTCCCTCCTTCCACGCCCACCTGCTCACCTTCCATGCCCACCTGCTCACCTTCCATGCCCACCTGCTCACCTTCCATGCCCACCTGCTCACCTTCCATGCCCACCTGCTCACCTTCCATGCCCACCTGCTCACCTTCCATGCCCACCTGCTCACCTTCCATGCCCACCTGCTCACCTTCCATGCCCACCTGCTCACCTTCCATGCCCACCTGCTCACCTTCCATGCCCACCTGCTCACCTTCCATGCCCACCTGCTCACCTTCCATGCCCACCTGCTCACCTTCCATGCCCACCTGCTCACCTTCCATGCCCACCTGCTCACCTTCCACGCCCACCTGCTCACCTTCCATGCCCACCTGCTCACCTTCCATGCCCACCTGCTCACCTTCCATGCCCACCTGCTCACCTTCCACGCCCACCTGCTCACCTTCCACGCCCACCTGCTCACCTTCCATGCCCACCTGCTCACCTTCCATGCCCACCTGCTCACCTTCCATGCCCACCTGCTCACCTTCCACGCCCACCTGCTCACCTTCCCACACTCACACAACCTGGACCTTAATATTAGGAACATATAGTTCCAGAATTATTATAAGAAAAATTAAAGCAGTAACACTGGTAAATTAGGTTGTGGATTGTATAATTGGGATTTACTGACTTGACAAAATGTTTGTTGGTCCAGGATCTATTACATGTATTCATAAGACAGAATATGAAGAGTGTACATAAGTATAACCTATTTACTTATCAAGTTATTATCCTGGTTATACATTCTAACGCCTCCCTATCAGGCAGATATACTGAATATTGGCCAATATCAAATATACTACCTTACTGACGAGGTAATACGATATTTTAGGGGGAGAGGATTATTGTATAATAATAATAATAATAATAATAATAATATCTTTATTTCTACATGTACAAGGTATACAGACCATAGCTGACATCAGTGACATACTACTATATAGAAAGCCCCTTGTTATGCTGAGCATTTCCCGCAAATTAGGTCAGTTTTGTCCCAGGATGCGACCCACACCAGTCCACTAACACCCAGGTACCATTTAACTGATGGGTGAACATAGACAACCGGTGTAAGAAAACACGCCCCAATGTTTCCACCCGTTGCCGGAAATCGAACCCGGACCCTCACCGTGTGAAGTGAGACCTTTTGCCACCAGACCACGGGCCTGACGGCACACGATGAACAAATATCGTCCAAACACCGCGTCCAATATTACATTACTTATCAGCTCTAGTCTAGCTGAATTAATATGGATCTGAACACTTCCAGATATCTATGATATTCACTCATTTCATGGTCCCCAATTATTGCCTATACACTCTTCGTCAGCGACGATTACACTCGATTAAATTTGGTAACTCTCTCCATTTCATATGTTTCTATTCCGCCATTTTACATTGAACTCTCCGGTGAGTTGGTTCTTCTCTTATTTGATTTTTTTTCTAAAAGTCACACCAACACATTTTATAAACACTATTATATTACTTAATTTTTACATACTAATTTCAGGAAAATTATAAAAAAATATCCACAGGAGAGATGGAACTGGGGGCGAAAGCTCTCGCTTCACACGGTGAGGGTCCGGATTCGATTCCCGGCAAAGGGTGGAAATATTGGGCGTGTTTCCTTACACCTGCTGTCCATGTTTACTCATCAGTAAAAAAATGGGAACCTGGGTGTTAGTCGACTGGTGTGTACCTGGAGAGGATTTCGGGGGTCAACGCCCCCGCTGCCCGGTCTGAGACCAGGCCTCGTGGTGGATCAGGGTCTGATCAACCGGGCTGTTACTGCTGGCCGCACGCAAACTGATGTACGAACCACAGCCCGGCTGGTCAGGATGTGGGTCGCATCCTGGGACAAAACTGACCTAATTTGCGGGAAATGCTCAGCATAACAAGAGGTTTTCTATATAGTAGTATGTCACTGATGTCAGCTATGATCTGTATACCTTGTACATGTACTTGTAGAAATAAAAATATTATTATTATTATTATTTATTATAAGACGTAGGCTACAACTACCTCTGATAAATTACTTCTGTTTCTATCATAAAGTAGTTTTGCTTCTCCAGTGGGACTCAGAAAGCTGTATGTAACAGTAGTTTACTCCTGATAACACCAGTTCTACTATGACTCACAACCCTTTACATCTACCACTACTGTTATTGACTCAGATGCCTCGTTAAGGACTGATGTAATCACTGAACAACCATCAGGAAGTTGTTAACTTCACAATTCCTCATATATCGAATGCAAATGACAGTCTGCATGGGTTTAGTGTGAGCTTAGTAAGTGGTGTGGTGAGGTAGCGAGTGTCCAGGTCAACATCTCACTCGTGTGTACTCTTACCATACCCTATACCCCATACCCTATACCCCACACCCTATACCCCAAACCCCATACCCTATACCCCACACCCTATACCCCAAACCCCATACCCTATACCCCACACCCTATACCCCAAACCCCATACCCTATACCCCACACCCTATACCCCAAACCCCATACCCTATACCTTACTGATCAGTGTAAGTTATTATTTCGTTTTCTAACATTAAATAATTTGTGTTGACCCAACAATCTTGACTGACAGATTTATACTGAGCCTGTGGACCTTCCACTAAGACACCAAGTACCTGGAGTTTACCTGGAGAGAGTTCCAGGGGTCAACGCCCCCGCGGCCCGGTCTGTGACCAGGCCTCATGGTGGATCAGGGCCTGATCAACCAGGCTGTTACGGGCGCACGCAGTCCAACGTACGAACCACAGCCTGGCTGGTCAGGTACCGACTTTAGGTGCCTGTCCAGTGCCTGCTTGAAGACAACAAGGGTTCTATTGGTAATCCCCCTTATGTATGCTGGGAGACAGTTGAACAGTCTTGGGCCCCTGACACTTATTGTGTTGTCTCTTATCGTGCTAGTGGCACCCCTGCTTTTCATTGGGGGAATGTTGCATCGTCTGCCGAGTCTTTTGCTTTCATAGGGAGTGATTTTCGTGTGCAAGTTTGATACTAATCCCTCTAGGATTTTCCAAGTGTATATAATAATGTACATCTCCCGCCTGCGTTCTAGGGAGTACAGGTTTAGGAACTTCAAGCGTTCTCAGTAATTGAGGTGTTTTATCGCAGTATCTAGTTGAATGTTATACTTGGAAAGTGCTTGTCCAGCTGGTTCTTGAATGTTATACTTGCAAAGTGCTTGTCCAGCTGGTTCTTGAATGTTATACTTGCACAGTGTTTGTCCAGCTGGTTCTTGAATGGTTGTACAACATTGTTTTTGTGCTTTCAACATTAGCTGGTAATTTATTCCATTCTGATATAATTCTGTTTGGAAAGCAAAACTTTGCATACGTTTGTGTTGCATCTTCTGCCTAAGAGTTTCATTTCATTGTTTGCAAAGACAATGTAAGGTTGAGTTTTTTGTTATAATGTTTGTTTGTGATGGTAAGAGTTAGGCAGCTCTTCTCTAATACATCTTTGTACTTGTTTATAAGTAATAACTGGTTTTAACCATAATTTTTAAAGAGGTGGACCGGTAAGCCAGCGGAAGTCCTCGGTCAGATGACCAAAAGTTGCAGCTGTGGGTCATCATATGACTAAGACCTGCGTCAGGAAACACTTGTCCTGTTTCCTAACAAACCTATTACCTCGTCCTTTATGTAATTTGGAGACCAAAACTGGACGGTATATTCAAGATGCGGTCTAAGAAGTGCATTATACAGAGTCAGTATGGTGTTTTGTCCTCCAAGTTTCTGTCTGTGAATCCTAGTACTGTTACCTTTGCTGCTCCTAGTTACGTATTACCTGGTACTTGTAAGATCCTCGTTTATGATTACCTTTGATATACCTTTGATATACCTTTGAAGAGTTTCGAGAGTATCTACTCTCTGAGCCCGGCCATGGGCCAGGCTCGTCTGGTGCTTGCCTGGTCAACCAGGCTGTTGCTGCTGGAGGCCCGCTGCCCCACATATCCATCACAGCCTGGTTGATCTGGCACCTGGTGAAGATATTTGTCCAGTTTCCTCTTGAAGGCTTCTACACTGGTTCCAGCCGTGTTTCGGATATCTTCTGGTAAGATGTTGAATAGTCTGGGACCCCGGATGTTAATACAGTGCTCCCGTATTGTCCCCACCGCACCCCTGCTCCTCACTGGGTTTATTTTACACTTTCTCCCATATCTCTCACTCCAGTATGTTGTTATGGCAGTGTGCAGATTTGGGACCAGGCCCTCAAGTACTTTTACTCCTAGGTCCTTCTCTTCACTTGTTTCCTTAAGTTTGATATCAAATATTTTGTACTCGTTTTTGAGAAAGAGAAACAGACATAGAGAGAGAGAGTAAGCAATGATTTAATACAACGTCTTGAAGGTGTAACCTTGAAGGTGAGGTCCACCAAGGGTGTGTTTATCATCATGACTGGTCACTACATTCCTGGCTATGCCAGGTTTTGCAAAGTGGAATGTGGACCGAAAAAAGAAAAACCGGACAACGTACTGTGTGGTTTAACTTTAATAAACTGAAAGCAGATGAATCAAAATGGAACATTGTTTAGCTATTTTTTAAGTAAAAAAATGTCTATTACTGTATAAACTAAAAATATAAAAAAACGTTATGCGGAGTTAGCATTGTTAAATTTTAGTGACAAATATATAACGGAGTATTATTGCTGGTATAGGCTATGATTGCTTCACGGCCTAATTTCAGCATTTCCCAAGGCCAGTGGAAACCTGAAGTCATAACTCCCCTTGCCCTTCTGTATTTGAGTTCCTACACCTGACCCAGTTACTGCACCTGACCAAAGGCACGTGAATTAGGTCAGGTGATTTTTGTATATGAGTGGGCTTCCACTTGACCATGCTGAGCTCCAATACAGTGAAGTTAGCCTAGTGTGGCCACGGATCACTCTCATATTTACATTTTGTTAATGGAGTTTAAAGCTTATCAACTACACTTAGGTAATTAAAGCTACAAGTAACGTGCTCACTACCTCTCACTGTATATACACAGAGAGGTTAGACCTCTTGGTTTATGTACTGTTTTCACTGATACATTATACGGGTATACACACCCTCTTGTAGTTTCAGAAAAGTTTCCTTGGATTATAATTTAACTATGGTTTTATCCACCCGGATCCTAGAACACGAGGTTAGGTTAGGTAAAGTTTGTCAGGAAACAGGACAAGTGTTTCCTAACGCGGGTCTTAGTCATGATGACCCGCCACTATAGCTTTTGGTCATCTGACCGAGGCCTTCCACTGGCTTACCGGTCCACGCCTTTAAAAATTATGGTTATAGTTATAATCATTTAGTTGTCAGAGTTGACTAAACCGAAGAACTGGTGGGTTTGCAAAACCCACCATACCGGCATGTTTCTATATACCATAGGGAGGTTAGTCTGGGCCCCACCGTGACCACAAAGGCAGGATTTTATAGATGAGTCACACCAGCATGGATATGGTGTGCCTTGCTGGTGTGTTCTTTTGTTGTACATTACTATTATTGTATTTACATAAAGTGCTAAATCCGTGTGGGTCATTCAGCGCAAGGAGTGGTGTAGGATCCGATCCTCGATCCTCCGAAGTACTCCCTCAGTAGTTCACCATAAGGAGTTGTGTAGGATTCGATCCTCGATCCTGTGAGCAATTCCTGCAGCAAGCTAAAACAGAACCCTACTGTATGCTATACAACTAGGGTAAAAGCCAGAGAATGCTCAACCACGGGTTCAGCAGACGCGGTTGCATAACCACAGAGCAGGTCTTAATCTGACAAGCAACAGTGTCAGGAGACACACTCCTATTTCCTGGCGAACAATAAACCTTTAACACTCAGACTACTGAGCACTTTAAAGCTTCACACATACTGTGGAGCTTTGTCGTGTACTTTAAAGCACCACGGCATATTCTGGAGATTTGTCATATATTCTAAAGCCCAACAGTATCTTATGGAGCTTTATGTAATTTAAACTCCATAGCATAATGTGGAGCCTTGTTATGTACTTTAAAGCTCCATAGTATACTATGAGCTTTGTCATGTACCCTTAAAGCCCTACAATGAGGGGTAACGTCACCAAATAAAAGACTCACGAAATCGTAATGACACGATTGCAAATCCATTCGTTCCCTAGGCTTTCTCACCTTACTAATCTCACAGCAAAAGCTCACATATATATTCATAGATTATTAGACGCTTAGCGTTGTGATAAATGGTTTTTAAAACTGACAAGTTGAAGACTGAGACACTTAAGCAACATATGGGAATCTTTATTAAGGAAATGTTTGGCCACACAGTGGCTTCTTCAGTCCAGTACAGAGAAGAGAGGGGTAAGGAGAGGAGGTGTTTGAGTTGATTACCGCAAACTCCTTTTCTCCTTACCCCTCTCTTCTTTGTATTGGACTGATGAAGCCTACTGTGTAGGCGAAACGTTTCCTTAATAAAGATTCCCATATGTTGTTTAAGTGTCTCAGTCTTCAAGCTTAGCATTATAATTATTAATCTTATCAGTAATATCTCTGGAGCAATATAGTATCACTAATTATTTGTTTGAATTTCGCCGTAATTCCTACTTGAAACCTGATATACTTGTCACTCAGAATATATCACAGGTAAAAGCTGGTAAGTCAGTCATCTTATCTCTTAATTATATGCATGTTATCTAATCAGTCCCAGCTGACTATGACATGACCACATGTGGCCACCAGCATCAACTCTTGTATAACTTATATATAAATAATCATGGACAGTACTTATCCGACATCTTTAACATCCACACAGGGAGACGATGGTTAATTTAAGGTCAGGACTAGATCAAATATTATTCAAAATGGTTCTAATCATAACCATAGTTTTTAAAGGGATGGACCAGCTGAAGGCCTCGGTCAGATTACCAAAAGCTCCAGCTGCGGGCCATCATATGACTGGGAAAAATTATACCGAAACTCAGTTTAGGTTAGGTTTTGTCAGGAAACAGGACAAATGTTTTCTGACGCAGGTCTTAGTTATATGATGACCCACAGCTGGAGCTTTTGGTCATCTGACCGAGGCCTTCCGCCGGCTTACTCCTCCACTCCATTAAAAATTATTAAGGAAAGTCAATTTAGGTGAGTTTTGTGAAGCCTCACTCTGAGGTCTGACACATCTTTGTGAAGCCTCACACTGAGGTCTGACACATCTTTGTGAAGCCTCACACTGAAGTCTGACACATCTTTGTGAAGCCTCACTCTGAGGTCTGACACATCTTTGTGAAGCCTCACTCTGAGGTCTGACACATCTTTGTGAAGCCTCACACTGAAGTCTGACACATCTTTGTGAAGCCTCACTCTGAGGTCTGACACATCTTTGTGAAGCCTCACACTGAGGTCTGACACATCTTTGTGAAGCCTCACACTGAGGTCTGACACATCTTTGTGAAGCCTCACACTGAGGTCTGACACATCTTTGTGAAGCCTCACTCTGAGGTCTGACACATCTTTGTGAAGCCTCACACTGAGGTCTGACACATCTTTGTGAAGCCTCACACTGAGGTCTGACACATCTTTGTGAAGCCTCACAGCGAGGCTTGACACATCTTTGTGAAGCCTCACAGCGAGGCTTGGCACATCTTTGTGAAGCCTCACAGCGAGGCTTGACACATCTTTGTGAAGCCTCACAGCAAGGCTTGACACATCTTTGTGAAGCCTCACCGCTGGCTTGACACATCTTTGTGAAGCCTCACAGCGAGGCTTGACACATCTTTGTGAAGCCTCACAGCAAGGCTTGAAACATCTATGTGAAGCCTCACAGCGAGGCTTGACACATCTTTGTGAAGCCTCACAGCGAGGCTTGACACATCTTTGTGAAGCCTCACAGCGAGGCTTGAAACATCTATGTGAAGCCTCACAGGGAGGCTTCACAGGTCATGTTAAGGGTTACAATAGTTCCCCCTCACATCGTTAAAAAAAAACACGATAATACTGCTATGTCAATAATTTAAAATTCAAGTACATCATTATTTTTTTCCTGCTTGATAAAAAAAATGATAGGCAGGGACATAACTGGGAAGCATTTTGCAAATTAACAGTCATTAACCAGTCCATTACTTCCTCTTGAAATTTACAATATACATTTCCTCCTTTGTGGGTTTAAAAACCGTTTTCTGAAATAATAATCATAGTGAAAAAAATGTGAAATACGTATTTACTGTTTTTATTTTATCCAGGATAGTATCTTGAGATGATATATGATTGATATATGGATATACTGTGAAGGGAGTAGTGGTGCCAGGTGGTGGCAGTAACGCAGTGGTGCCAGGTGGTGGCAGTAACGCAGTGGTGCCAGGTGGTGGCAGTAACGCAGTGGTGTCAGGTGGTGGCAGTAACGCAGTGGTGCCAGGTGGTGGCAGTAACGCAGTGGTGTCAGGTGGTGGCAGTAACGCAGTGGTGCCAGGTGGTGGCAGTAACGCAGTGGTGCCAGGTGGTGGCAGTAACGCAGTGGTGCCAGGTGGTGGCAGTAACGCAGTGGTGCCAGGTGGTGGCAGTAACGCAGTGGTGCCAGGTGGTGGCAGTAACGCAGTGGTGCCAGGTGGTGGCAGTAACGCAGTGGTGCCAGGTGGTGGCAGTAACGCAGTGGTGCCAGGTGGTGGCAGTAACGCAGTGGTGCCAGGTGGTGGCAGTAACGCAGTGGTGCCAGGTGGTGGCAGTAACGCAGTGGTGCCAGGTGGTGGCAGTAACGCAGTGGTGCCAGGTGGTGGCAGTAACGCAGTGGTGCCAGGTGGTGGCAGTAACGCAGTGGTGCCAGGTGGTGGCAGTAACGCAGTGGTGCCAGGTGGTGGCAGTAACGCAGTGGTGCCAGGTGGTGGCAGTAACGCAGTGGTGCCAGGTGGTGGCAGTAACGCAGTGGTGCCAGGTGGTGGCAGTAACGCAGTGGTGCCAGGTGGTGGCAGTAACGCAGTGGTGCCAGGTGGTGGCAGTAACGCAGTGGTGCCAGGTGGTGGCAGTAACGCAGTGGTGCCAGGTGGTGGCAGTAACGCAGTGGTGCCAGGTGGTGGCAGTAACGCAGTGGTGCCAGGTGGTGGCAGTAACGCAGTGGTGCCAGGTGGTGGCAGTAACGCAGTGGTGCCAGGTGGTGGCAGTAACGCAGTGGTGCCAGGTGGTGGCAGTAACGCAGTGGTGCCAGGTGGTGGCAGTAACGCAGTGGTGCCAGGTGGTGGCAGTAACGCAGTGGTGCCAGGTGGTGGCAGTAACGCAGTGGTGCCAGGTGGTGGCAGTAACGCAGTGGTGCCAGGTGGTGGCAGTAACGCAGTGGTGCCAGGTGGTGGCAGTAACGCAGTGGTGCCAGGTGGTGGCAGTAACGCAGTGGTGCCAGGTGGTGGCAGTAACGCAGTGGTGCCAGGTGGTGGCAGTAACGCAGTGGTGCCAGGTGGTGGCAGTAACGCAGTGGTGCCAGGTGGTGGCAGTAACGCAGTGGTGCCAGGTGGTGGCAGTAACGCAGTGGTGCCAGGTGGTGGCAGTAACGCAGTGGTGCCAGGTGGTGGCAGTAACGCAGTGGTGCCAGGTGGTGGCAGTAACGCAGTGGTGCCAGGTGGTGGCAGTAACGCAGTGGTGCCAGGTGGTGGCAGTAACGCAGTGGTGCCAGGTGGTGGCAGTAACGCAGTGGTGCCAGGTGGTGGCAGTAACGCAGTGGTGCCAGGTGGTGGCAGTAACGCAGTGGTGCCAGGTGGTGGCAGTAACGCAGTGGTGCCAGGTGGTGGCAGTAACGCAGTGGTGCCAGGTGGTGGCAGTAACGCAGTGGTGCCAGGTGGTGGCAGTAACGCAGTGGTGCCAGGTGGTGGCAGTAACGCAGTGGTGCCAGGTGGTGGCAGTAACGCAGTGGTGCCAGGTGGTGGCAGTAACGCAGTGGTGCCAGGTGGTGGCAGTAACGCAGTGGTGCCAGGTGGTGGCAGTAACGCAGTGGTGCCAGGTGGTGGCAGTAACGCAGTGGTGCCAGGTGGTGGCAGTAACGAAGTAGTGTACAGTTAGTGGTGTCAGGTGCAGTTTACCGTCGCCGCCGCTAGATGGCCGTCACAGCCACACACCAGCAACCACCACCCACTCAATCAATAACCTTTAAAATGTACACATAACTTCTCCCTTTCGTGCCCTTCGAAGCGGGATATTCTATGGGAAATTCGAATTGCGTGACCGTAATAGTACTATTGTGGTGGTTAGCGAAAAGGGGGTAATTATATACCGTCAAATTGAATTGTGGGAGCGCGCAGCCTACAGTCGCTGGCTTATCAACAACAGTGAACGTACAACGGTGGCGGCGGACGCCACACTGCCACACCGTAAGCCAAATTATGTTATATTGCGTATAATATAGACATCTTGATACAGATATCGTGTGTATGTAGTGTATAGTTCTAGTCTTGAACGGAGAAACGCACTCTGGGCGAAATGGTGAAGCGTGTGGTTTAAAAGTTATCTCAGGAAGTGTGATATCTCAAGTTGACGGATGTTTTGAGTGATAAGAGGCTGAGGCTATCACCATGGCTACGCTGCAAGGTTACATCAGCGGACAGGAAGCCCCGCTAGACGAGCTCCCATCTTGGAAGCGACAACTTATTTTACGTAAGAGGGCCAACGCCAGAATTCACGGGGGATTTGGCCTGGCGCCTCCTGCTGCACCGATGGCGGGTCGTGAACGAGGCTCAGTGAGTGGGCCAGTGTCGCCATCCTCGCTAAGTGGCCCCCCACACAACCAAGCACCGATATCCTCGTTGAGTGGCCCCCACCACCCGGCTGCTACAAGCTCGCTGAGTGGCCCCCACCACCCGGGTGCTACAAGCTCGTTGAGTGGCCTCCACCACCCGGCAGCAGCATGCTCACTGAGTGGGCCAACTCCCTCCCACCCCCACCCTTCGCCTCATGCGAACTACACAGCGGTCAGTTCACGTTTGGATGGTGGTCGTGTGACTGTCAGTGGAGGTGGTGGTGGTGATGGAAGTCAAACCCATAAATATGGTGTAACAGGTGGAGTAGCGAGTGTTAACGTAAGCAGCAACATGCATCATAAGGGTTTAAATGACGAGGGACCGAGGGTCACCTCGCCTACGTATTCCATCGTCAGTGACTCCTATGCTCAAGAAGATGAAGAACTTAGGTATGGACCGGGTATCGTGTCCAAACTTAAAAACCGGTACTTGAGCCTGGCCATGAGGGAGACGAGGTCCCGGCCGTCGCTACGCAGGTTCAGCTCTCTAGAGGACTTATTGGATACTGAACCCCGGGAAACCTGGCAGGAAAGTGGCAGCAGTGATGTCAAGCCTCGCACCGCCCCGGACACTGCCATCAGTCACCGGCGAGAGGTGATGAGAAGGGCACGATCTGTGGATTCCCTGAGTTGTAGACTAGCCGAGGACACTACTAGGACTAGGACCACAGGGCTTCCTAAGAGTAGGTCGGCTACAAGTCGTCTCCAATCTAGTCTGTGTGCGCTGGGCAAGGATGACGTCATCATCATAGAGACCAGCAGGCCGGTGACCATGGAACACAAGGCTGTAAATGGTGCCCAGACAGTGGATGCTGGCGAGCCTCCACCTCTCACCCGCAAGCTCTCCTCCTCTAGCTTAGTGGAAGACGAAGACATGCCCGCCCCAGACACCGTTCGCCAAGTGAAGAAGTTATTCGAACCCACAAGTAACCGTCCTCTGCGAGGCACAGCTGCTCGTCGTGTGGCCGCCCACAAAGCAGCCCAGTCATCAAAAACTAATGGTGTTGCATTAGTCTCCAAGCCAGCGCTTAAAGTCAAGCCTTCTGTAATGCCAGGCCGTAAAATTACTCCTCCAGCCTCCACACAGTCTATCACCATCGAGGAAGCTAAGTCTTCCCTTAAAAAAGTGGCCCAGGTGACGCGGCCGTCACCGCGGGCCACACTTAGTGTAAGGGCCACAGCCCTAAACGGCGATGCAACATCCCCTACAAATTCTGGTCAGGAACTAGCAAGTACAGTAAGGGCGAGGGCAGGGTTGACCCCCGTGAGTGCGTCTGTTACTGCACCCTTGGTGAATGGTGACCCCGGACCAAGGCAAGCACACAGCGAAAGTCTCAGTGCGTTTGAGGTGGAGGAAGGGGTAAGGAGGGTATCCAACATTGCCGTCTCAAATATTAGGAAGGAGAGCCATTCTCAGGAATTTAACTTTACAAATCGACCTGCCAACACTCCTGGTGGTTCATTAACATCACCAAAACCGTCTTCCCCAACGCCCACGCCCTTGCCAGCCTCCCCCATTGCTTCTCACAGAGTGCCCGCCCACACGTCCTTAAGTAGTAAAGGTGAGAGGGCACAGGAGAGTGAACGCGTGCATCAAAAGAACCTCAAGAACGCGAAGTCGATACCACAGACTCCGCCAGTGTTGTCTAATCAAACAAAAGTAGAGACCCCAACAAAAGTAGAGACCCCAGCAAAAGTAGAAACTCCTCAAACAAAGTTTCCCACCCCAGCAAAAGTAGAAACTCCTCAAACAAAGTTTTCCACCCCAGCAAAAGTAGAAACTCCTCAAACAAAGTTTCCCACCCCAGCAAAAGTAGAAACTCCTCAAACAAAGTTTCCCACCCCAGCAAAAGTAGAAACTCCTACAATAACCAAAGTCGAACCTAACAAATCTGTCCCTAAGGTGGAACTTTTTAAACCCTCTCCAAAAGTGGAACCCCAGAAGACAACGAGCCCAAAGAAAGTTGAATCAAAATCAGAAGTGGTATCTCCCGTGAAAACTGAGCTTATCAAATCACCCTCGTACCCTACTGAGGCGCTAGTGAGGAGCTCTAACAAGGGAAGCTTGGTGGAGGCCTTCAATATTAACAAACAACCACTCGCCAATAATAGTCCCGGGAGTACCCCAACCACCACCAAAACGGCGAGTCATCGGGATCGTTGGCACCAACAGGAGAACACATCACTGGTGTTCAACTTCACCAGTAGTAAAAAGGAAACTCCGGACTACATAGAGAATGATGGCATCGACTTGTCCAAGAGACCAGAGGTAAGTCAGCTGTTAAGTGCCACAGCTGCTCTCAGCTTTTCAGAAATCTTGTTTGTGATTCATGCTGGCTGATGCTTAAATAATCAGAGCTCAAGGCTGCAGCACTTACAGTTGCCAGCAAAGTATATGTTCATGCTTAAAATCATTCTGAACCTTGTGTTTGAGTACCTGAAAGAGCTAACAGTTATGAGGGGGGTACCTACAACAGATGTACCGCGTCTCTTAATACTTTCACATCTCGTCTTGTGGGTGAGATTGCCTCATTGCAACATTCAACGTGAAAACCTGTTTTGTAGAGTATTGTTTTCTATTTTAGAATTAAGAGATTCCTTAGAAGGCAACAAATTAGTATTTTATTCATTGATAGGCATTATCCACAATTTTAATTATTTTGGAGTTCGTATTTTATTCTGTATGTTTTTAGTATATATGATGGCTTGCGAGAAGTGGTTCTTAGTTATTTTGTGAACAATCCTTTAGCAATATACTGTATTAATGTGCAAGTGCTTTACTAGAGTGCAAGTGCTTTACTAGAGTGCAAGTGCTTTGCTAGAGTGCAAGTGCTTTGCTAGAGTGCAAGTGCTTTGCTAGAGTGCAAGTGCTTTGCTAGAGTGCAAGTGCTTTGCTAGAGTGCAAGTGCTTTGCTAGAGTGCAAGTGCTTTGCTAGAGTGCAAGTGCTTTGCTAGAGTGCAAGTGCTTTGCTAGAGTGCAAGTGCTTTGCTAGAGTGCAAGTGCTTTGCTAGAGTGCAAGTGCTTTGCTAGAGTGCAAGTGCTTTGCTAGAGTGCAAGTGCTTTGCTAGAGTGCAAGTGCTTTGCTAGAGTGCAAGTGCTTTACTAGAGTGCAAGTGCTTTACTAGAGTGCAAGTGCTTTACTAGAGTGCAAGTGCTTTGCTAGAGTGCAAGTGCTTTGCTAGAGTTTCCAACTAGGACAAATTATAATTATGTGATCAGGTGTGTGTACGAATATGTACTGGTATGAGTAAAAGAGAATTTCAAAATTAATAAACAAATTAGATTATTTAAGCTTTATTTGTTATTTAAGATCATTTGTTAGCCCAAGTGATCCTCTCAAACTGAGGTACCTTAAGGCTGGTGAAGAAATTAAACTACTCTTCAGTCGCTGTAAACCCCTACAGGTTTAGTGCTTCCTTATAAATATAATAATTTAGCCAAGTGTTTTTTTTTTCAATTTGTAACGAGAAGGTAAGTTTACAGTTCCAATAAATTTTTGTCGCTTATGATTTAATTGTTCCCTGGGTAATGTAAGGTTCAGTTTTTCCAGTATTTCTGCCTATTCTTGTAATGTGCCTCACTTTCACAACTGATGAGTGACTATTTGTAGATTTTGGATTATTAATTTATTAAGAACTTTCTAGTTGTTAAATGACGAACGATTTTTTTACACATGAACGCATTGAAATCTCGTATGTTATAATTTATAAATATTTGTAGTTATATTAATATTTTACTGTTTTCGTTAAGCTTATAACTCAAGCCTCATAGACCTGTGTTTGTAATTTGGGGATTGCCCTCTGGGCACTTAAACAGTGTTGCCATATCCTTTAACATTATTTGATTTAAAATTATTCTGAAACACGGTTGATGTTGACCCAAATCAGCTGGTGTCGCACCATTTTCGTAATTATTAAGATTAGACAAATTCCTCAAATCAGTTCGTGATCAACTGGGTTGTGGTGCACATGTCAGACTACGGGCGGTAGTACCAATAGCTTGATCGATCAAGCCATCAACCAAAGGCCGCAAAACTGTGACCTCCGAAAATGACCATAGGTAACCTACAAGATGTTATAACATTTGTAACAGTGTTAGAGCGTAAGATTGTGATGTAATTTCTCTCAAATGATTACTAATTTTTGACCTTCCTATATGCAAACACCTATAAAATAGCGAAGCATCTGCTCTAGATCCCCTCAAGGGAGGTTCCTTGACGCTGGTGAGGGGCTCTTGATTTAGGGCCGCTGTATGACCCTTGTGGTTTAGCGCTTCTTTTGATTATAATAATAATCTTGATCTAGGGAATTGGATCTGTGCTCAGATTTCCTGAATTGAAGGTGAATACCTTCCATCACATCCCCCCACGTGCGCTGTATAATCCTACGGGTTTAGCGCTCCCCATGATTATACTAATTATAATAATCTGCTATAGATAATGTGAGAAATAATGAAAGTGCTTGGAAATTCGTTGTTTTTTTAGTAGTTATTTTGCATATTGTGATATTTGTTTACTGTGTTTTTATTGCATCTGCTACAGTTTTTTATTTACTGAAATTATATATAAAATCTTAGTCTTCAAGTAACCTGAAGATAATTTCGGGGGGGTCAGTGCCCCCGCGGACCGGTCTTAGACCAAGTCTGTGGGTTGGTGACCTGATCAACCAGACTGTTAGGACCAGTCGCACGGATCAAAACATATGCACCACAGTCCGGCTGATCAGGCACTGACTAGAGGAACATAATTCACTTAAAGACAGCTAAGGGTCTGTTGGTAATTCCCCTTAATAAATATATTACAATTGAGTGTTAAGGCTTATCGTTTGACAATCTTTTAAAAATAATTAAGTAGGCAATCTACCACGTTTTTAATCGTGAGTATGCATTAATATCCCTATCACACTAAAGGAAAAAAATAAACTATTTTATATATATATTAAACACAAACGTGTATTTAGCACTGTTATCGAGATATTGTGATAATCATACCATGCTCAATGCATCAAGTTCCACGTCACTACGAGTCACGGTTCTGAAAGGCTTACAAAAAAACCTACATTATAGATTATTACCTTGTTTGAATTTGTTTTAACGAGAAAATATAGTGTGCATTGACATGTAGGCACCTCTTGATTAAATAGCACTTGTGTGTTACAGTGCCTCAGTTTGTGCACAAGCTAATCCTACACCAAAATTAAATATTGCGTTAGTTAGCCTAGCGCAGGTTAGGCTTGGTTACTTAACATTTATTGATATATGGTAAGGTAAAGAACCACCAAAAATCAGATTTAATAAAGGAGTTAGTAACGTCTGGCAGCGGGGGATACACCGTTGTAACTTAAATAGTTGGAAACCACAAGATCGTTATTTACTGTGGAGGGTGAGTTGCATAAATATGGGGAGTATCTTTCTAGTATTTTTGCACGCATTTCTTTTGCAGATATTCAGATGTTAATAAATATCTACAAATGAGCTTGTGAAAATGTATAATATGCATTTGGTACATCGATAATGGTTGCAGAGGATCATCGCCCCTGCAGGCAGGTCTCAGACCAGGCCTCTTTAGGATAGTAAATATTTACCTGTCATGTAACATGTGCATCAGATAGAGATCAGGAATCATTTCAGAATGAAAAACTTTTAATTGGCTTCACTTCGTACAAGCGTGTTCATATGTATGCAGCAGGTACCTTTATAAACTGGAACGGGGACAATCTTACTTTGGCTTATTTGTTCACATGCACCATCTTAGAATTAGTCACTATGTACTGAGTTTTATGCATAAAATGTGCATAAATGTGCTTATATGCATGTACAACATTCAAAGTAAGGGCTACAAATTCCTTCAATAGCATGTCAAACAGAATTGCATTGTCATCATTAAATTGTTTGTAAATATTGACTTTTTCGTTTAAGTTATTTATAGGCAATCATGTACTCCTGTGTTTGTGTACAAATTATTAAAAGTGCGTTTGTACATTTTATTTACATAACATAAGAGAGGCTTGTTACACACTACCCCCTCCTCTGAACACACTACCCCCTCCTCGGAACACACTACCCCCTCCTCGGAACACACTACCCCCTCCTCGGAACACACTACCCCCTCCTCGGAACACACTACCCCCTCCTCGGAACACACTACCCCCTCCTCGGAACACACTACCCCCTCCTCGGAACACACTACCCCCTCCTCGGAACACACTACCCCCTCCTCGGAACACACTACCCCTCCTCGGAACACACTACCCCTCCTCGGAACACACTACCCCCTCCTCGGAACACACTACCCCCTCCTCGGAACACACTACCCCCTCCTCGGAACACACTACCCCCTCCTCGGAACACACTACTCCCTCCTCGGAACACACTACCCCCTCCTCGGAACACACTACCCCCTCCTCGGAACACACTACCCCCTCCTCGGAACACCGTTCGTTTTATGGTGTATTTCAGATCGTCTGTTTCTGGACAGTCTACCCAGTTAGACATTCACGACCAACCACTCGTTAATTAACCAAAAATTATGCATATTTAATTGACAGTAATCAAATTACCTAAATTGGGAATATGATAACGGCGGCCAGGTTAACTCGTATGATATACAGTTAGTGGCATAATTCGTTGGACAGTAAGCGCTTGTGATGTACTGTACATTTACGAAAACGGCATGTGGTATCAGTATAAATAATATATGGAATGTATATGTAATCTATCGCCTCCACAACACTTCTTCTCACCCCACTACATTTCCCTTACACTTCGTATCATTCCTACGAACTCCGTTCTCCCCTTCCCTACTAGTAACCCCAACTATCCTTTCCACATCTCCCACCACCCTTTCCACGTCCCCCACCACCCTTTCCACATCCCCCACCACCATTTCCACATCCCCCACCACCCTTTCACATCTCTCACCACCCTTTCCACATCCCCCACCACCCTTTCCACATCCCCCACCACCCTTTTCACATCTCTCACCACCCTTTCCACATCCCCCACCACCCTTTCCACATCCCCCACCACCCTTTCCACATCTCTCTTCCACCTCCCCACCCCATCATATATTCATTCAAGTGTTGAGTGTTTACAAGACATATTACTGCCTGAAAGGCCTTCATAACAATGGTAAAAAATGGAAATGTAATTATATCACATGGTGCGGCATCCCATTAAACTTTCTTTTAGGTTTCTTATTATTCAATTACAGTTTTTAGAAGTTAAACCGAAACGCCATCTTATTAAAGTTCTTCTACTATACAATAAAATCTTGTATTTTACGATCAGTCTCGAAATTGTCATTGAATACCGTAGTTTATAACATTAACTTTGAGGATAAATTCGATGGCTTTTAAGCTAACTAATTTTGTAATTTTGATTGGGTAACACTAGGGGCGTATATTGTGCAAAGATTCCCAACCTGATGGTATTTTTTGGATGGCAAGACGTGCCGTTAAATGTGGTAGACTGTGCGCAGAGCAAAGCTTTATAGACGACGTTTCGCCGTAAGCAAAGCTTTATCAAAGCCTTAGGGCGAAAGGTCGATTTTAACTAAAGATTTGCTCTGCATAATTATACCTTTTTTTTTTTTTACCCTGGTGGTTATAGTTAGGTTTTTGGAAGCTCCTGTTATACACTCTAAGCAGCTGCATGTGCATGGTTTGCTTTTTAATAAGGCAGAACCTGCAATCTTGAACTATAAACAATGATCGTATTGATACACTAACTCGGCAAAAATGATCTCAACAATACGAAAATCAATTTAGTTATGCTAAATAATGCTATCTAAATTTAGGATAGATTAGATGAGTAAGGTAGGCTTAAGTTTACTAAGCCTAGGTCATCCAGGTATATATCAGTTGTTCTACTTTATAGAATTATTATTATTATTATTGTTATTATTATTATTATTATAAAACGAGACCTTGTGATTAAGTTGAGTGCTCTCACCAGTGAGCTACGTGGCTCCTCTCTGGTGGAATAGGGGTGTGGTGGGGTAGTCTGGTGGAATAGTAGGGGTGTAATGGGGTTGTCTAGTGGAATAGGGGTGTGGTGGGGTAGTCTGGTGGAATAGTAGGGGTGTAATGGGGTTGTCTAGTGGAATAGGGGTGTGGTGGGGTAGTCTGGTGGAATAGTAGGGGTGTAATGGGGTTGTCTAGTGGAATAGGGGTGTGGTGGGGTAGTCTGGTGGAATAGTAGGGGTGTAATGGGGTTGTCTAGTGGAATAGGGGTGTGGTGGGGTAGTCTGGTGGAATAGTAGGGGTGTAATGGGGTTGTCTAGTGGAATAGGGGTGTGGTGGGGTAGTCTGGTGGAATAGTAGGGGTGTAATGGGGTTGTCTAGTGGAATAGGGGTGTGGTGGGGTAGTCTGGTGGAATAGGGGTGTGGTGGGGTAGTCTGGTGGAATAGGGGTGTGATGGGGTTGTCTAGTGGAATAGGGGTGTGATGGGGTTGTCTAGTGGAATAGGGTGTGATGGAGTTGTCTAGTGGAATAGGGGTGTGATGGGGTTGTCTAGTTGAATAGGGGTGTGATGGGGTTGTCTAGGGAACAGGGGTGTGATGGGGTTGTCTAGTGGAACAGGGGTGTGGTGGGGTTGTCTAGTGGAATAGGGGTGTGATGGGGTTGTCTAGTGGAACAGGGGTGTGGTGGGGTTGTCTAGTGGAATAGGGGTGTGGTGGGGTTGTCTAGTGGAATAGGGGTGTGATGGGGTTGTCTAGTGGAATAGGGGTGTGATGGGGTTGTCTAGTGGAATAGGGGTGTGATGGGGTTGTCTAGTGGAATAGGGGTGTGGTGGGGTTGTCTAGTGGAACAGGGGTGTGATGGGGTTTAGTGGAATAGGGGTGTGGTGGGGTAGGTAAGGAATGCTCCCAGGTACCAGATATGGAGTTTGCTGTGTTGTTTGTTGTCTTCGTTAATCCCTATTATCAGTGTATGTCTGTTGTCTTCGTTAATCCCTATTATCAGTGTATCTTAGATTTACATGTCAATTTGGTAAAGAATTTTTCGTATTGAAACCGAGACTAAAAATGTATCAATCTGAATATGGAAAATGAGTGAAGATAAGGTCATAAAAAAACTCCAAAATATGTAGAACAATATAAATGAAAAGTGTCATAATCACAATTATATCGTATTTAAATGTTTCCTATCAGAACAGCTAGTTGGTTAGTCACCCGCAGTTCATCCTGTGTCTGCTAGTTTATTGTTGTGAGTGATAGCCAGGAAAAGGGATTACAGTGATCATAATTAGCATTTATCGACAGTAATGGGTAAATTTACCGGTGTTTACCAGTTACCGGTTTTGAGGGCTTATCTATCTTCTCCGGCCTGAGATCAGGCTTCCCTGTTGACCGGCCTGAGATCAGGCTTCCCTGTTGACCGGCCTGAGATCAGGCTTCCCTGTTGACCGGCCTGAGATCAGGCTTCCCTGTTGACCGGCCTGAGATCAGGCTTCCCTGTTGACCGGCCTGAGATCAGGCTTCCCTGTTGACCGGCCTGAGATCAGGCTTACCTGTTGACCGGCCTGAGATCAGGCTTCCTGTTGACCGGCCTGAGATCAGGCTTCCCTGTTGACCGGCCTGAGATCAGGCTTCCTGTTGACCGGCCTGAGATCAGGCTTCCCTGTTGACCGGCCTGAGATCAGGCTTCCCTGTTGACCGGCCTGAGATCAGGCTTACCTGTTGACCGGCCTGAGATCAGGCTTACCTGTTGACCGGCCTGAGATCAGGCTTACCTGTTGACCGGCCTGAGATCAGGCTTCCCTGTTGACCGGCCTGATCAATCAGGCTGTTTATGCTAGCGGCTCGCAAGCCCGTCACAGTCCGGCTGATCCGGCACGGTATCGTTTGGATATGACAACAAAATTTCATAGATTAGTCTTATCTTAAAGTTGTTAATTATCTCGTTGATAAAGAATATGGATACAATTTTAAGATTTAAATATTAACAATTTTGTCATTGGGTCATTTTATAGTTTTCAGCATCGTGTATTATTTAGTTTATTATTTCAGATGTAGTTAACAACGACGTGATTTCCCCATTTCCTGTAGAGTTTGAACTTGTCTCCAAGGGGTGGATTGTTTTAACCATCTACGTGTATACCTTTGAAGAGTTTCGAGAGTTTATCTACTCTGAGCCCGGCCATGGGCCAGGCTCGTCTGGTGCTCGTCTGTGTGGCTCTGTTTCTACACTAGATGTATCATATGGTCAAGATTGTGTCTACACCTATTGTGTAGACACAATGTATTCTACCCTCAAGTAGGAGCTGTTAGATTTGAAAAAGCCTGGGCAATAAGTTTACAATGATATGTTTAATTTAATAAACGCTAGCTAATGGATTTTTTATAAGAACTTAAATTATGTAAACTTGTGGTAAGACACCTATCCATCGTATACTTGCTAATACTGTAGCTGTGTAATATATTGCTAGTGTATATACTGTACGATATATTGCTATTATGTCATGCAACCATAGGCTTGTCGAACAAATTTTGTGAATATTGTAAACATTACTAGTGTCTTAGACTTTTAATTAATTTTGTTTAAGTTTGTTTAGTAGAAAGTTAAATAAAATATTAAATTTATGAACATTTCTTGTAGACTAGTAATTAAATAAAATATTAAATTTATGAGCATTTCTTGTAGTAGACTAGTAATTCACATAAGGTAGCTACTACCGCGGTATATACAGAAATGTATATACTCTAAGAGTTTTCTATTTTAGGTACCCTTCAAGGGAAGTTCCTAGGTGATGAGAAGTTCTTGATCCAAGGAATTAGACTTGTCCTCTTCTTCCTTGGATCAAACCTGATTGCCTGTAATTCCCCAGGCACTGTATGACCTCTATGGGTTTAGTGCTTACTCTTAAATATAATAATAATCTTAGGGATTGCAATATTTATGATAGTGTTGAATGTAAGCCTTGATGATCATGTTCAATCAATAGACTTTTAAACCCCAAGACTAACCAGGTGACGCGTTGGCTTAGCTAATATAGTATTACTAATTCTGATTGGTGGGTTTTTGTAACTATATATATAGTATACATTTACCTTTGATATACCTTTGAAGAGTTTCGATAGTTTCTCTACTCTCTGAGCCCGGCCATGGGCCAGGCTCGTCTGGTGCTTGCCTGGTCAACCAGGCTGTTGCTGCTAGTAGTAGTAAATGCTTGTCAGGTATGAAATAAAAGTTTTATTATTAATATATGACGACTAGTAAATTTATTAATCAATTTAGCAGTGTCGTGCGATATTGTCAAGGCTGTCATAATTATATATGGAGAAATTCTTTTTCTGTCAATTTTTAGCTTGCTAGGGGTAACATGGGGCTATATTTTTGTCTTATTGGGGAAGGTGTGTAGGTAGATGGACAAAGGACAGTCACAGTGTCCGTGCTTCCAGATGGTAGAGGGAAGGGGGAGGAGGGTATGCACAGAGAAGGGTGGGGGAGAAGAAAGGGTGTATGCACATCTGGAGAGTTGCCCTACATGGTGGTAGTGGTGGGGTATTCCTTATAGATTGGTGGGCCCTCCACCCCTGTGGCTCCTGTGATGGTATCTTGGTGTGCATGTAGGGAAGGTTGCCTGTCCTTGGTCCTGGCCAGAGGTTGTTGCTGGTCCAGTCTCCCTCCTCCGCTTTCTTCCTTGCTGCTTTACTAATCTTTTTTTTTAAAACAGAGTCGAGCGGTAAGACAAGTTAAGGCCTTGGTCAAATGACGTAAATCTCTTCGAAGCGGGTAATCATATGTTAAAAACCATCGTTTTACGTCTCTGGCAAATAAAAACCCCGCTCCCTGCGTACTAGTGTTTTTTATGACCCCTACTGTATATTATAATAACACTTCAGCATGTATGCATCTGCGTGCCTGGTTAATCAGGGTGTTGCTACTGCAGCTCTGCATAGCCGTCGAACCTATATTTAAAAGTGCTCCAAGTTCTCGCCCCCAATGACGTTACCAGAACAATACTTCCCAATATTCTTCCTAAATTTAAATGTCCAACTTGAATCCATTGTTGTGAGACTTGTCATAGGCACTTTCTGAACGTTATTTATTTAAAACCTATATTTATTCTGTTTTCCATTTATACTTAACTTTTTTTTTCGAATATTTTTGCGCTGATATCTTGACTTTAAATATTTTTCCTCGGTCAGTTTAAGATCTACACTATTTAACTTATGCATACCATAGTTATTTTTCTTTATGATTAGAAACTTATATGACCTAGCTAGGTCATCCTGTAGCCTTCAAGTGTCCCCATTAGCAATTATCTAGGCCTATTTTAGTGCTGTTAGCAAACTTTTTTCGCTATTTATTCCCTCATGGCGTTTATGTAGATTGTAAACAAAGGTCCCAGTACTGATCATTGTGACACCCCACCCGTAATGGGTCCCCATTCTGATTTCTTCCCAAGCACTGTTGCCTATCAGTCAGCAATGCCTCGACCCAAGAAATGATTTCTCCCATACTATATAGTGCTACTTTACTTTGTTAATCAGGCTCCTGTGTGGAACTTTATCAAAGGCCTTACACTATCGTATTCTTTATCTTGGTCTACCACCGCGAATACCTTAGTGAAAAAGGTTAGTAAATTCGCGAGGTAAGAACACCAATTTGTAAAACCATGCTGAGATTCGTTGATCAAATTATATTTTTTTTACGGTGCTTCGAAATGCATTCGCCAGTATTGATTACATCAACTTTTCCACAATTGAGGTTTGATTGATTTAAAATCTGAAGCTAAGGACTTGTCTCTTGCCTTGTAAATGAGTATCACATTTGCCATATTCGGTATGATACCATTTTGTAGTTAGCTGTTGAAGAGACTAATGTTTTTGCTAAATTATCTTTACAGTCATTAAAAAAATGGTACGCATTTCTGTCACTAACAGTAAGCTGACCAGGGGTACATTGAAGTGAACCAATCTTTTCTCTAATCTTATTCCTGTATATCTGAAAGGGGTTAACCCTTTTAGTTGGTCTTTGATTCCCCTGCAACCGTAATTTCATATTCTCTTTTAGCCTTCCTTATTCTCTTTTGACATCTTACTTCCTACTATTTACCCGTCACTTTGTTTCAACAATATCACGAATCTTAAATTGGTAGAAATGTAGGGTTTTATCTATTGCATATAAATTATTTGGAATGAGTATGTTGTTTATAGAATAAGTTAAGTAGAATTTCATTTAATTCAAAATACTGAAATATATTGTACTTTATAGTCGGGCCTAATGACTTTTATGTAAACAATGCCAATGCAATCAATAGATGACACTGGCATCTCTGGCTGGTGTACCACTGTTTCCAGATACGAGTATGCATGTCTATCTGGCTGGTGTACCACTGTTTCCAGATACGAGTATGCATGTCTGGCTGGTGTACCACTGTTTCCAGATACGAGTATGCATGTCTCTCTGGCTGGTGTACCACTGTTTCCAGATACGAGTATGCATGTCTCATCGAGGCTGATGGGGTGGTGGGTTTATTAATTCTTGTTGGCTGAAGGTTGTCTCTTCTCGCATTACTGCCTGCCTCTTCCGTGCTATGATAAGGCTTCCTTGTGGCCTATTCGTATTGACATAAGTTAAAATTGGTCAGTTGGCAAGAACTCGTTTAAAATTAAGTCCCTTATAAAATTTTCTCTTATACGTTTAAATTATATTTTTTTCATTTATGTCAATGTAAAAATTAGTAATTTTGTACCAGAAGAACCTTAAAAAACTTACCTAACCTTATTATAACAAACGCAATTTAACTTAGCTTAAGCCAACTCAAAATATTTTAGATAAGTTTACAATAATTTAATAATAAACAAACACAATGAAATATATTTTTTTCGTTAGGTTCAGAATGATTTTTGCGAAATTATGGCATACACAAATTTTCGCTTGTCTTATTCGGCAAAAAGAGCGTTGCTATTGAAGTCAAAATTGCAAGTTTTACCTATTCGGCATATATATATATATATATATATATATATATATATATACGTATATATTCTTTTACAAAAAAATAACAGGAAGTACCTCAAGGGGATAAAATTTGCCTCCAGGGTTCATGGACCCCTGAAGCCTTTGCATGGACCCATCTGTGTTCATGGACCACCGGTTAAGGACTGGTCCAATGTGTGCACGATGAACTTGGCTGTTCTAGATTTGATAAAATTAGACACATGTGCAACATCTGGGTATCTTTATGTAGACGCTTCACCATCCAGTGGCTTTATCAATACAGATTCAAGGACATAATTGGAAGACAGTATAATTATATACAAAAGATGAAGTAATCAGTCCCTCAGCCTTGAAGTTGAAGAGCACCGTAGTAGTGAAGAGTCTGGAGAGCACTGGCAAGGAGGCTGGGGCTTGTATACTGGTGTCAGGTGGTAAGGGACGGGTAGCAGACGAAGACATTGTCAGTGGCAGGCGGGATTCCCCAGTGGAAGTAGGTCATACCCGAGGGATGGGTCGGTAGTAGTGAAGAAGGTTGTGGATATGTCCTCTGAACAAAGATTCCATGATGTTGCAGTGTCTGACAAATACATGAATGGTATGCAATTCATGTACAACTTGTTCTAGATTTGTTTATGTCTAAGGGTTACCAACCTTAAACAACGATTCATTTGGAATTAGTGCCTTCTTGGATCATACCTGATTGCCTCCCACTCCTCACACTATACAGTATAACCCATACGGTTTTATTGATTTCCCATTGATTATAATAATGAGGTAGGCGGGGACACTTTATCTCAGCAGTAATCTGTGTAGCAAGGAAGTCTGGCTCGGCGTTGCCGTCTGTCGGTATTGTGAATATGTTTGAGTTTACATTTTACTCTTAATACTTCTAGGGCCCCACCTTCGCTTACAGCCTGAGTGGTCAAAAACCGGACAACAATTAGCGGACGAAGAATCGAGCCTGCATCACTACCATACGGGTTTAGGGCTTCACATATACTAATAAAAAAATCCGTCTCGAGAGAGGTGATAAAATATGACATGCGCAATAAGGGTGAGATGTGCACTCTGAAAATATGACATATGCAATAAGAATGAAATGTGGACATTGATATTAGCGAAACTGTGTTGTCTTGAAGAGGAAAGTAGACAAGATCGTGCATGGAGGGGGATGGGGGGGCTGCCTGAGCAATCAAACTGTTGCTCGTCGTCTTGAGCATACATAACGAGCGTTTGGGTTCCATCGAACTAGGCCACACTGGTGTCCCGCATGTGGTGGTGGTGATACCAGAGCGCCTCCCGGGGTACACATCCTGTGATAAGAGTGCGTGGTGTTCAAGTTTAGGCTTCACTTCACCACAACATTTGCATTCCACCTATCCAGTCCTCTCACTGTCTACCAATAATAGTAAACCTAGCGTAACTCTCCATCACCATTACCACCCACTACCAGCATCACCACAACCACCCACTACCAGCATCACCACAACCACCCACTACCAGCATCACCACAACCACCCACTACCAGCATCACCACAACCACCCACTACCAGCATCACCACAACCACCCACTACTAGCAAGATCACAACCACCCACTACCAGCATCACCACAACCACCGACTACTAGCAAGATCACAACCACCCACTACTAGCAAGATCACCAACAATGTCAGTAGCAGTAGCCCCACCATCGCACGTCAACAACACTAACAATAGCAGTACCAAGAGAGAAATGCAGTATAATGTGTTTCGCCCACACAATGACTTGATAAAGCCCACTGCGTGGGCAAAACGTTGTCAATAAAGGTTCGCATTATACTGCATTCGTTTTTCCATCGTGTCGGTATTTTATGCCATTGAGCTCCATTACTAACAAGAGCAATCTCCAACAACAATCACCAGTTAAGTCACTACCACCAACAACAGTGCCACTAACAATTACCACCAACATTGCCACTAAAAGTCACCACCAACAACAATCACCTGTAACATCAATTACCAACAACAATCACCTGTAACAGTCACCACCAACAACAATCACCTGTAACATCAATTACCAACAACAATCACCAACAACACGATCAACATGACCAAGAACAATAACATTTGATCTACCACCACTCTTTACAAGTTATAATTAAAATTACATCTGCCACAACCACCTCCATCTGGTGCTAATGACCCTCCCCCTCCCTCCCCCTCCGTGTTTTGATGATGTATCTAGTTGATGTAAGTTAAATAAAAGCTCAGTGTCTGCATAACCTATACGGGTTTAGCGTATTTTTTCGAATATAACTGCACTACCCCCTACTGCTTTCACTCCCCTCTTCCCCAACCAACTGCTGTCACTGAGTGCTTTCAGTGCATCTCAGGTGGAGGCTGTTAAGGGCTGTCACTAGTGGAGACGTGTTTGTGTGTAGAAGACAGAGTGAACTGAAGTCCCCTTCCTCTCCCCCCTCCCTCATCTCTCTCACTACAAGTACTACAACCACCATCCCCACCTGCCATCACCCCAACATAATAAATCAAAACACCACCACTATCCCCAGCACCATTACCCCCTTACCCAGCATTATCACCATCAACCCCAACACTATCACCACCCCAACCAACCACATTACCCACACCACTAATATCACTACCCACAATAATTCCGCTATTATCCAGACACCATACCTCTGATGGGTTTAGAGAGTCTACCTACTTCTACAGCCCGGCCCTGGGCCACTTCAAGATCATTGTTGATTTCTTTCAGATTTTAAGGTACATTTTTTTTCTCTGGTACACTGATCACTGAATGGAACTTTTTGTTGTATTTAAGGTGGTGATAATTGCCTATTGCAAATCACTCCTGTCTTAAACCAGGAGGTCCGTATTTAGACCGGGCCGTAGGGGGCTGCCAGGAGGGCAGCTACTCTCCCTGCGGTATACCCACGGATGAGACTAGTAGATCAAGGCCAAGGAGCAGCTGAATTTGGGGCAAAATGTTTCTGCTTTTGCCAGACTTCTGTGACGTTACGGTTGATATCCAGATGACGCAAGGAACCTTCGAAATGATCTTGAAATTTGTGTAGATGTCTTGCGTGAACGCACAGCTCGGTATCATGGCTTTCTGAGTATGAAGGCAGATGTTACATACCGTTTGATAAGCTAAGGTTAGTTCTTGAGCAGCCAAAACTGTGGGGCCCACGTTGGTCTGCATGCGACTATCACCAACACCTGGTCTGGGACCGGGTCGTGGGGAAAGCCATGGCTGTACTGTAAGACAACTTTAAGAAATTTAGACACACAACACCTGGGCATGTTTATCCGAAGACTTTTCGCTACCCAGTGACTTTTTTCAGTTCAGTACAGAGATGATATACTATACTACACACACAAAAATCGGCTTCCAGGCTGAGGGACTCGTCACTTCTTCTTCCACTGTCTTTTGCGTATATTTCTTGTCGGTATTTATATCAACATTGTAATGATTTAACTATGTGATTGTTTCAGTGTTTTTCAGAGGCTTCATCAAGACGCAAGAAACCACCTACTCGAATACTACGTTGTCACAACACCATTCACTGGGGGTCCCCGCTGCTGGTAAAGGGCTCCCCAGGCAAGGAATTAGAACTACTATATAGTGTTGTGTGGTCATGGAGGTTTAGAAAGAACAAAAAGGCACAATACCGTGACTGGAACAATACACAACTAACCCGCACATAGAAGAGAGGAACTTACGACAACGTTTCGGTCCGACTTTGACCATTTACAAAGTCACACTGGGTTATTTGTGTATGTGAGGGTTATTTGTCCATGGTGGTTTAATAATTCTCAGTTTTGCAACAATGAACTAAAACTAGGGAGGAGTCTTGACCTGCCGACTCAGGATGCATACTTCTGACCAAGTTTGGAAAGTTTATTTTTACTCCCACTACCCGGCCTGTGGACAGACTTGCCAAATGACCGCCTGATCAACCAGGCTATTGTTACCTGCACACCCACAAAGCTCAGTCTGGCCGATCAAGTATATCCTGTAGAATCTTATCTAGTTTCCTCTTGAATTTGTACTGGCAATTTTCCTTGAAGCAAGAATGTTACTCCACTTTTTCCACCCACATAAATTTATAACGACCACTAGGACATTTATTTAGTAAAAGTTTCTGTCCGTTATCAAGGATCGAGGATCGAAACGTTTTGTGAGTATGTTCTAGTGTTTGCTCACGTATCTCTTAACTGATGGTATCCATTACCAAGGTTTGTACCAAGCACCAACGTCATGACTTACCAGGTTGTCCATAGAGAAGCCTGGTATGAGACCGGGCCGCGGGGGCGCTGATAATTCCCGGAATCATCTACACGTATTCCACGGACCTCAGTAGCCCCCGTGCGGTATATCCTCACATTGGAATATTTACGAGTGTTTCACGTATTGATCAGTTGCAACAGTTTCTGCAATATGTGGAGCATTTTCTCCAGAACTTCCTTAAAGGTTTCTAAATCTCCAAACATGTTGAGCTCTATCGTTTGGAATCGAGTTAAATATGCATGAGGCGAGGTTTACCTAAATCTCCGATAATGTTGGTGGTCTTTGTCGTTTAGGATCGAGTTCGGTATTTACGAGGCGAGGAGGTGTGAAATCTGCGCACTAGAGCGCTTAAAGTGGCCCAGGAATTTCCGCCGATTACATTCACTTGTGCTACATCTGATGCATGTAATAATGGCCTCACGGGACTCGACTTGGTTGCCTAGGTTATCGAAAATGTGAAGGTATGGACTTTTGTTAAAAGTGGATGCAACCGCTATTTGTATGATAAAGCATACCACGGGTGGGGGTTCGAACCCGCGGTCAGTCTCAAAATTCTCAGTGGGAATGAAAGTTAACTTGTTTCTCTTTCATATTACATTATAATGATTGTTTTTTTGCATAGGGTAATAAACTGTTAGCCTGCTTTACTAAGACTTTAGTAAGGCACTGAGAAGCTACGATAGTTTCTAAGGAACGATAGTTTCTAAGGAACGATAGTTTCTAAGGAACGATAGTTTCTAAGGAACGATAGTTTCTAAGAGTTCCTTCCAGCAATACAAAGAAGAGAAGGGTAAGAAGAGGAGGAGTTTGAGTTACCTCAAACTCCTCCCCTCCTTACCCCTCTCTTCTTTGTATTTGACTGAAGAAGTCTACTGTCTAGGGGAAACGTTTCATCAATAAAGATACCCAACTGTTGCACATGTGTCTAAATCATGTGTCTAAATCTTCAACTTGTGGGTATTTGATACCGTTTTCAAGAGAACTGGAGTTACTGTTGCTGGGAAATCAGGGTAGGTGCAGCGGATGGTGAAAACTTTTTTCAGTGTGGACACTACGAAAGTGAAAAATAAAATAATGTCTCGAAAGTATGCATAGCATATTGTCAATTGATAAGTCATGAGTTAGAGGGATTAGCGTCAACTTTAAAGATTCACGTAAGCTCCTCTCTTCTATGTGCGGGTTGTGTGTGTATTATACCATGAATTAAGTAAAGATCCTGGACTCCACCTTACGAAACAGACAGAGCAAATGCGATAGTTATTATGGACAAGGTAGATTATAGTGGAAAAATGAACATGTTATTAGAAGACGGGGAACTTACGTGCCTCTTAAACACAAAGATGATTGAGCACTCAAGTCACGGTTATCGTTATCTGTAGCAATTTCAACTTGTTTCATTCAATGCTGGAGTCGTGAGTTCACTGAAGCGAGATATGCGCAGGAACAAGCTGACCTTAATGTTCCCTCTTGATATTAACTTTAGTGCCGGTGAGAAAGTGTGTTTACAGGGAGGACGCTGAGGGACTGTTCGCCAACTCCAAGACGCAATGTTTGCACGGAATCCCTCGTTACGACGCTTTGTCCACGACTGGACTTAAGTATATATATTACAGGAAAAAGCGCAGATACACTGCCTGCCCTTTTCTTCCTCATGACCTCACTTGTGACCCCACCTCTCTCTCTCTCGTCTGATCTCACTGTACTCGTTTTTCTTATAAGCATTGTGTTTTTTTGTATATACCTTTACCTTTGATGAGTTCCGAGAGTCTTCATACTCCCGGAGCCCGGCCATGGACCAGGCTCGTCTGGTGTTTGCATGGTCAACCAGGCTGTTGCTGCTGGTATACGTGACAGTCCTGGACGAAACGTCGTAATAAAGGTTTTTCTTGCAATAATGTCTTTCTCACTACCTGTCTCTTTACACCTTTGTTTATCCCAATAATTAAGATTGAGTTTCTGCGAGCAGTATAAGAGCCACGGTTGATCAGGTACCCAACATTAGCCAGTAGCCAGGATCGGGGTCGAGCCGCGGGGGGCGATGACCTAACAACTATCGGCATTTAGTCAACACGTAATTCACAGATAACACACATTGGTGCTTTCAAACACACACTAGGTATCATGGAATAGTTACAGCAACGAGTAACTCTTGTTTTCTTGAAACGTGAGAGTAGTTGACGGGTGTTAATAAGGGAGGGGCGAATGAATTCACGTTTTTTTCTTTATTTTGGTCTAATTTCAATGAGATTTTTACAGTGATTTATACAGCTTTTAAAAACCTATACACTGTCTTTGTTATGATTTTTTGCCTTTAGGTTAGGTAGAAAAAATAAAATGTGCCAAATTTTAGGGGTCACAAAACCAGTAAATTTCTACAAAATTGGGAAGATGTACAATGCTCTAGTTAACATCAGATGAAAGATAAAGGCTTTATAATTGTTGACCCAATCCATTTTAGCAAAAATGTCAGTAGATTCCATTATAAAAAATGTTGAAGTTAGTGATTTTGTTTTTGCCTTTATTTTGTGGGAAAAAAATCAATAAAAACAAAGCTGTAAAAGATATTGGAAATCTTTCATGGGTGGTTGTAGAGCCATCATTACTCAATAACGTGTGAAAAAATCATGACAATCCTATAAATACTTTTCGCAAAACATTACAAACAATGTCAATAACTTATTTCTGAGTTATTAATATATTTTTTTATGTGAAACTCTATGGATATGGCACGCTAAATCTCAGCGAGTTGCATGCATCAGCACATGTTGAGACCCCAGAGGCCACTGAGGTGGCATGAGTCCCTACACTTGAATGGAGGCATCAGAGATGTTGCTATTTAGAGTTTTTTTAATGAAATAATCATAAAAAATTTAATTTTTGCAGAGACAAAACTAAAAAAAAAACACTAATTGGCAACATGTATTATTTATGACAGCAAGCACAACAAAAATACATTTAAGGAAAAAAAAATACTTGGAAATATGATATAAACAAGTTGATTACACCAAAATGTTGCCAGAATGATGCACTATTTTTTGGTAAGAAAACATTTTTTTCCAAAAATTTTCAATCTTCCTTTCCTAATTTCTGGAACAAGGCTCGCCCCTCCCTTTTTAAATGAAGGCCTTAGTGTCAGTGAGGACACGAGAACTGGGCAGTTTTCTGTTTTTGCTTAGTTGTAAATGCGGGGTCCATACTTGAGCTATTTTCCTTGAGTATATGGGGGATGGGGTCGAGACGTTGGGGGATGGAGTCGAGCCTTGCATAGAGTGGAGTGTTCAAGATCATGAGACATATTTGTTGGGACACATGATACCCGTGGGCGGTGTATTGTTTATAATGATACGTGTGTGTGGGGAGGTGGCGAGAGAGATGTGTGTGGGTGCATCTGGGCTAGTGTGGGAGTGCAGAGGTCTAGTCTCAGCTCCTGGCCCTGCCTCTTAGACGCCGTTACTTGTTCACTCCTGGCTTCGTGAGCCCTATCGTTTATGTATAGTATATATTATATATTATGTATAGTATGGTGTCTTCTAGACACATGCTCTACCAGCAGGACAACAACGGACGCTAAGAAAAAACTCAAAATTTACTTAGCTAGGCAGGTACACGCGCGCACTCATGTGGCGGGGCCAGTAGCCAGGACTCTAGCCCTGAGTACACACACTCGGTGAGTCCACAAGAAACTAATGTGTGTTATTGTATCAAAAGAAGTAGAGCGCATCAATTATCGCATCAATACTGAATGAAACGCTCCTTGTGAATAACCTCAAAACTCAATGTTGATTAACGCTCTTTGTATTTAAAACAAACAAGTGTGTGTATACAAGCGAGGTAAATGAAAGGCAACAGGTGTGGAGCAGGTGCATAATGTGTGGAGGGACCTACTTGTACTCTTGACTCTGCTGCTAGCGTCAGCAGCTACCATTACTGATTGATCAGGAAATCAGCAGGCCTAGTCTGGTAGCCTGCCGTGGTTCCATTACCCCCGGAATCAACAACAGAATATTACTCTAGTTTACACTATCTACCAGCAATATTTAAGACAGACGTAGATGCAAATATAGACAATTTAAACAAAGTTTTAGCTGCTAGTATTAATTCAACTGTGTGAAATATTAGGAACATCTAAAACTGGTCAGTCTCCGTGGAATACAGGAGAAAAACATATTCGTATCATTTATAAATAGAAAATTTATGAATAGGACAATTGTACAATACCTAGGTAGCTTTACTGATGGAAAATTTTCCCATCAGTGAGATGCAGAGCACCTCACTTCCGACCTGTATATACCCTGTGTCACTATATTGTTTGTAACAGCTTGATAAAGCTCCTGGAGAGCGAAACGTTGCCACAATAAAATGTCACATTAGTTACACCTGTGTCCTTTTACCCAACAGTATTTGTGAGGTCAAGTCAATATCAGATGTGGGGGAGGTCAAATATCAGGTGTGGGGGAGGTCAAATATCAGGTGTGGGTTAGGTCAAATATCAAGTGTGCGGGAGGTCAAATACCAGGTGTGCGGGAGGTCAAAACAAGTGTTGAGATCTTAATATGGACAAGTCCATGAACCAGGTGCAGTGGTGAGTCACTTTGTATGTGTGTGTGCTCGCCGATGTGTGTTTGGAGGGTCGAGACTCAGCTCCTGGCCCTGCCTCCTAGACTACTTTGATCATCGACAGCTGTGTATTGAATTTGCCTACACTGTCGCATCCAAGTCAGTCCGCTTTTCAGCCACCCTAAGACTTAAAGAAATAATTCCTTACATCCCTATGACTCACCTGTGTCTTCAGGTTCCACCTATGTCCTTCATCCCGGTCCTTTTAATTCTGCTCTCCTTATCTACTTTATAAGTTTATCTTCAGATTTTGTAGGTAGTAATCATGTCCCCCATTGTCCTTTCCTCTAAGGTCGCCAGGTTCAGTTCCTTCAACCTCTCCTCGCAGTGACATCCTTTCGGGATTTGGTACTAAACCTGGTTGCAGACCTTTAGACCTGTAAAAGTTTTTGTTTCATCAAGTGTGGGCTCTGTGCTGGGGCCGTGTTCTCCGTGACTGTCTCAACATTCTCAAGGCAGGCGGAATTGCAGATCTGGAGAATATACAGAGAACTTTTCACTTCGCGTATTAACTTCAGTCAAGCACCTTAAATACTGGGACTGTTTGAAGTCCCTTGACCTGTACTCCTTGGAACTCAGGCGAGAAAGATGCATCATAATTTACACCTGAAAAATCCTAAGTGAACTAGTACTAAATTTGGACACAGAAATAACCCCCTAGGAAAGCAAAAGACTCGGCAGGCGGTGCAACATCCCCCCCAATGAAAAGCAGGGGCAACGTGAATGCACTAAGCGATAACATAATATGCGTCAGGGGCCCAAGACTGTTCAACTGCCTCCAAGCATATGTAAGGAGGATTACCAATAGACCCCTGGCTGTTTTCAAGAGGGAGCTGGAAAGATACCTAAAGTCAGTACCTGACCAGCCGGGCTGTGGTTCGTTCGTTGGTTTGTGTGCGACCAGCAGTAACAGCCTGGTTGATCAGGCCCTGGTCCACCGGGCCGCGGGGGCATTGACCTCCAGAATATCATCCAGATAGACATGTGTTCTGAAGGTTTCTTTATTAAACTTCGTGAATGTTATTCTGAATACCTTTGAAGAGTCTCGAGAGTTTCTCTACTCTCTGAGCCACTACCATCACACATGTGCAGTTCAGGCGATATAGTAGGTGTTGTATTTCCCCTAGGCGCTATTCATTAAAATTTGCATCTTCTCTCTGCTCATTCTGTACTCTGCCCAGTCTGCCTTTTTCCAAAACTCATGACCTTCCATTTGTCTGGGTTGAACATGAGAAGCGACTTGTTTGACCACATCTGTGGTTTATCACTGTCCTCGCCTGTTCTTCCCATTAATTTTATATCAGCAGAGAGTGACACATGGACTCACTTCCCTCTGGTAGGTCATTCATGTGTATTAGGAACAGTAATGGCCCTAACACTGACCCTCGCGGAACTTCACTCATTACTCTCTCCCATTCGGATGTCTTATCCCTTACTGTTATCTCTACCTTTCGTCATTTAGGTGCTCTTTGACCCAGTGGAACATTCTGCCTTATGACCCAGTTTATTCTTCTAACTTTTGGGCTAATGTCTGATGTGGTACTGTATCAAATGTTTTTCTAGAGTCCCAGAAAATGCACTCCACCCAGGTCACTGCTTGTTTTATGGATGTGACTGTCCTAGAATTGCAGACTATTCGTAAGACGGATTTTCCATCACTAAATCCGTGCTAGTTTTCTGTAAAGAAAATCTTGCTCCGATTTCGTTTTTCTTACTTTCTTCTCCAGAACGTTTGACAGTATGCATGTTAGAAATACTGGCCCATAATTCAGTCTCTCTTATCTGTCCCATTTCTTTATAAATAACAACAGTCCCAATTAGAGAGATTACCTGGTACCTTTGCTCTAGGGTCACTTCTCTCAGCACCCATGGAGATGTGTTCTTTCCTTCAATTGCCTTTTGTTACATTCATCTCTTAGTCTCGTCACTGTGGTCCTACTACCATGCCTTCGGTAGTTCTTCACTTGTGTCAAGACTGATTTGAAAATTTTACTAATCACTTCACAAAGCTACTAATGTCATTCATCAGCATTTCTTTCCCCTGTGTGTTTGTGTGTAAATGAGTGGAAGCCTAATTATCTGTAATTTTAACTACATGAGCAGAGCTATGCTCGGGGTGTCCCGATTTCAGTAGTTCACAAGGACCGTATGACATTGGCTTCATAATTGAGCTTGAGCACCAGAGCCCTGCCTCTCACACCTTTAGAAATGTACAAAACATATGCCGTGCCTTAAAGCAGCAGCACCAGAATGAAACTCACACCTCATCAGGCATGTTCAGAGGCGAAGATTAACAGGTTTGCAGTTAGCCAAGTTTGGGAGTGTAGGGGTTTGAACTGCGAGTGTAGAGGAATGTATGTATACTTGACTGAGTATTAATTAGTCAGTGTTTTCACCCAGAGCCTTACAGCCGCAACACTGTCAAAGATTTAGTGAACATTTTCCTCGACGAAGGGTGTCAAATAAAACGGTATAATGTCCTTGTTGACACCTGGTTCCTGGTTAATTACCAGGCTAAATAGTCTAGCAGACTTGACAACTGGATGGCGTCGAGACTAGTGCGAAAGTACATGACACACTGATTTGACGCTTTGATAAGCTCTAGAATTTTGTGATGACGCATCCTATTACCAACTATTGGAGTGAGAGATATGGGAGGAAGTGCAAAATAAACCCAGTGAGGAGCAGGGGTGCGGTGGGCACAATGAGGGAGCACTGTATCAACATCCGGGGTCCCAGACTATTCAACATCTTACCAGAAGATATAAAAAACACGGCTGGAACAAGTGTAGAAGCCTTTAAGAGGAAACTGGACAAGTATCTTCAGGTGCAAGATCAACCAAGCTGTGATGGATATGTGGGGCAGCGGGCCTCGAGCAGCAACAGCCTGGTTGACCAGGCAAGCACCAGACGAGCCTGGCCCATGGCTGAGCTCCGAGAGTATTGAAACTCTCGAAACTCTTCAAAGGTATAACACTGTTGTTCAATTAAGTCCCTGCCTTGTACAAAATTATGGATTGCAATCTATTGAACAAGGTGAGGGAGGGGAAAGTGAGTTAGTGTGCCTCCCCAAGTATGCTGCTGTGTATCTGGTGTCTTAGTCTGGTGAGAGTCAACAGGACAAGATCTCAATCAACTTAAAGTATGTCTTGCTTAATTAGCTGTTGCCGTATCCACGTCATTATTCATCTAGCATATGTGCTGGTAATGTCTTGGACATCGGGAGTCAGCTTGTAATGTGGATTCCGTCTTAGGTCCAGAAAGCCTACTGACAACATTTAAATAAGTCTGGGTACTTAACGACCAAGAGAGACATTAAACACAATAAATGGAGGACAAGTATCTTCACCACGTACCAGATCAACCAGTCTGTGATGGATATGTGGGGAAGTGGGCCACCAGCAGCAACAACCTGGTTGATCAAGCAAGCAACAGGCGAACCTGGCCCATGGCCGGGCTCCAGGAGTAGAAAAAACTCTGAACTCATCAAGCAAAGGTATACACATTCAGGGAGAGCCATCAAATTAATCAGACTTTGTGTTTGAGGACTCACGCCTGGCCATGTCTCTCCTCTCTTGGTCCCCACACAAGACTGGTGACCCAACACTTGTAACGTTCCACACAGCTGGTAGTACTTTTCTAAATTTAGGTTGGTGAGCAAGCGGAATACTTTATATGAGGCGAATTCTATACACAATTTCAAGCAGAAATCGGGCAGAGGAGGACAGAAATTAATGAAACCGGTTGCTGAGAGTTGAAAGACGGGGCCAGGAGCTATGATTTTGACCTAATGCAAACACAGCTAGTTATATAAGTACCTTCCCCATTGCTCTACTAGGTTTCCCAGCTTAGGCTGACAATTTTTTAACACCGAGTATCACGTCACAGTGAATTAGTTATACACACACACCAACCTCCCTGCACGAAGCGCACCTCTTGAATTTTAAGAGGCTCTTTGTGGGTTGCTGCGAGCATCGGGTTGCCTTTGTGGACGTGCTTATAATGAGTGTTGGAAAACTAGGCCACCGGGCCCTTGTTACCGCTGGGAGTAATTAGCCTGTAAATTACCTCATGGTGGAGAGTCTAAAGAAACATAAAAAATCAGGATTAATAATAACTATACCTTTGAGTTTCGAGAGTCTCACTACTCTCGGAGCCCGGCCATTTGCCAGGCTCGTCTGGTGCTTGCCTGGTCAACCAGGCTGTGGCTACTGGAGGCCTGCTGCCCCACATAGCCATCACAGTCTGGTTGAACTGGCACTTGGTGAAGATACTTGTCCAGTTTCCTCTTGAAGATTTCTTCACTTGTTCCAGCCGTGGTTCTGATGTCTTCTGGTCTATAATAATAATAATAATAATAATAATAATTGTAATGGTTCTACACCACTGTTAATAATACTGATAAAGAAATAATAGTGATGGTCATAATAGTAGTAGTAGGTTTCCCGTCTTCTAATAACATGTTCATTTTTCCAATATAATCTACCTTGTACATAATTACTATCGCATTTGCTTTGTCTGTTTCGTAAGGTGAAGTCCAGGATCTTTACTTAATTCATGGTATAACTTAACAAATATTTGATGACAATTGTTGTTGTAGAGGTGTGAGCTTTGCTCACACCTCTACAACACAACTGTCCTCAAAGATTTGTTAAGTTATACCATGAATTAAGGAAAGGTCCTAGAAATTACGGGGAAAATTACTTGCGTATTAAGTACATAGTATATACAACTTGAGCACTGTGAAGATTGCTGGCGTATTTGTTAATAATTTACTTGTACTGGTCTTAATCTTGCTACCAGAGAACCTTCATGTTCTCATTTACATCAAAACTAGACACTTTATTATTATTAATTATCACCACGGGGAAGCGCCTGTGGAATCGCAGGTTTGATCCTAGGAAATGTAAGTCGGTTCCAGTTCCTCTTATCAAGAGTCCTTCACGGGCATTAAGCATTTCACTTGAAGGGATATTATAGAAATTAGGCTACTGCTATTGTAGTACTCGCTTTTTGTGTGTGTGTGTGTGAGGGTTGAGTCCTGCCTCTTAAACTTCATTACCGTCATTTTTATTCTCGAGTCCTATCATATCTACCCTTAAAACTGTGTGTGGAGTTTGCCAACCTCCTTTTATATATAAGAACTGCCAACAAACTTTCGTCTTCAAGAGGAAAATTGATAAGGTATTCGAGTAGGTTCTTTATCAACCGGGCTGTGATGGTTACGTTAACTGCGTACTATTGCATTAACAGCCTGACTGATCAGGCCATCATCAACCAGGAGGCCAGGTCAGGGACCGGTCCCCAGGAGTGATAACCCCCCCCCCTCTCCCTCTTGGAATCAAGAACATAGAGGTGTAGTGTTGTCTCTCTAGGCTAAGTTTTTGCAAGTTCACCCACTGATATCACGCTCACTCTCCACTGGAAACATATTGTTGTATTAAAGCAATATCTTTCATCATAAAAATAATCACAAGTCTGATCGATTTGGTAAAGCTCTACACAGTGAACTGTTGCGACAATAAAAGTCTGTCTTTTCTCTGAGACTTCGACACCGTTAACTCCAATACCGAGTATGTCTGATTTCCTAACAGGTGGCGCATTACGCTTAGTAGGTGCATTATACCTACATTGATTACATCCAGTGATACACTTCGACTCCATCTCTGCGATACAGGTACTACAATAGACTCGTCCACAAAATAACGTCCATCTCATCACCTCAAGCCTATCCTCCAGGACCTGAACGCATAGGATAGGAAGTTTACGATCAACTGGATTCCAAGCCATGTTAGTTAGCATCAGAGGGAATGAGGCTGCATACGCAGCAGCCACCGTACACGACCAGATAGAACTTGACATTCCCATTAGCCTGCATCAGACCATCGTCACCGTCTAGGTTATTCCACTGTGAAACCTATATCAGAGTTGGCCATAGTAGAACGATGTGAACACGGCCTTCAGGAGGCTTAGCAACCTCTGATCCACTATCTGCTGGGGTGTCCTGTCGCCCTACCTACACTAGCCGACACTGCGGCCGCACTAGTATTCCTGACGGTAAGGGATCTCAAGACACTGGTTTCCCGGCTCACCAGGTATCTACCACATCGATGAGTTGTTTTTTTAATCTCCCATCAAACATTTTTTTCAGGGTTTCCTGTTACACCCATTCTAGGCCCGTGAGAACATTTGCCTTCAATCGTCGCCTACCACACGGGTAGTAATCCCAGCTTTAGCGGGCTACAGTTACACCACACACACCAAACTGCAGCCAGCCGGGATTAGATCCTGCGACACATTCTCCCGTGGTTTCATTATTATATAAACTGTTTGTGGAGGCTGGTATTCAAACGGGAGGTGGTTGAAATTAGCCTTGAGCTCTGGGTGTGATCTTTTGAAGGATCGATAGTTAAGTGGTTAAGGCAATGTGAACGTTGTTCTGTCTCTTGAGGCGGGAGAATGTGTCGCAGGATCTAATCCCGGCTGGCTGTAGTTTGGTAAATGTTTCAATACCACTTGTTTCTTGGTTTCATTACTATATATATATATATATATATATATATATATATATATATATATATATATATATATATATTCATGGGATGTACGTCAAGCTCAGTAATTACATATTTTTTATTTTTAAAATTCCGAGCGTTGTATCATCTACTTTAATACACTAAGAGAAACGTGACTTTTGTGCTTCATTAACAAAAACAGAAACTTTTTCTTGGGACTTTTATATAAAAAAATTGTATTTAGCAATCTCATCTTTTAAGAGTACGCATTACATTATTCTAACATTTTTCCGTATATTTATAAGATATTTTTTCTGTTTACAAAATACAAAAATGAACATAGAATATTTTTAAACGTGTTTGAGTTTTGAAAAATGTCTTAATAATTTGTTAGACAATTTAGCTTTGATAAAGGAAAACGGGAATGCGTAATGTACTTTATAAGAGCACATGTAAATGTGATTTATAATGAATAGCCACATTACAGTGCCTGGAACAGTTTGCAAATGGGAATGTATACTAGATAATATTTTTGTTTGAGTGCCAGATCAGCCAGCCTGTGATGACTGTAGGCCAGTGAGCGGCTGACTGGTAGAACAAGTTACTAGTGAGGAAGCCTAGCTCCAGGCTGCGAGGCTAGAAAACCTCGAAACCAGGAATAGGAATGGTCCAAAACATTTCAGTTCGACTTGATAATGGACCGAAACGCCGTCTAGTTCTCGTTTCCATCTTGTGGGTTGTGACTGGCTTGGAAAGCTTCTCTTCAGAAAGGGGTAATGTTGTTTCAGAGAGATTTACAGTTTGACTGCACTCTTGAACTGGCTAGATCAACTCTCCCTCCCCCCACTCAGGTTATATACACCGTAAGGTGTTTTATTATACCTCTGTGTATATACATATACACTTAGAGTTTGGACCCTGTTATGGGGTTTAAAGTATTACTGACGGGAGGGGAACAGGTTTTTTGCAGCCTTAATGACCTTCGTGTAGTCGATAGGCTTTAAACCTCATTAACCAGCCAACCTTTTCTCCCTTGTTTGTAGATTACCTAGACAGATGGGAAGTGTACAGCAACAGTAGTGTGCTTGACGAGGCTTGGCAAGTGTATCCACACCTATGTATCTCCAGCTGAATCCAAACTTAGTTGCCTCTCATTCCCCAGGCTCTGTATGGCCCCTGCGGGTTCAGCGTTTCCTCATGAGGGAGGATGCTGTTGCTCGGTGGGTCTGGCAGTGTCAGTCATAGTGGGAGGGTACCACTTCCTCTCTACCTCCTCCCCCTGTCCATCATCCACTCCCCTTTATTACCCGTCACTTCCCCTCCTGACAGACCGAGCACTGTCTTCACATAACCCTCCTTTCCTTGTTCTTAATATTTACCTTTTTATCCTTTCCCCGCTCTTTTTTGAGGCTACCTTCCTGGAGTCTATCTGGAGGTTCCGGGGGGTCAACGCCCCCGCGGCCAGGTCCAGTGGATCAGAGCCCCTGATCAACCAGGCTGTTACTGTGGCTGCATGCAATCCTATGTACGACAACCCGGCTGATCCTTTCTGGTTACTCTCCCTCATACCTCATTTTTCCCTCCTGCTCCCACACCTGTCTTCTCCCTCCACCTCTCACATTGCCTCCGCTCCATCCCTTCTCAGTTTCCCCTCCACAATCCTTCCTCACCTTAGGCCTCCCTTCCCAACTCAGTTTACCTTTCCCCCCACTCCTTCCCGTCTTCTCTCTTCCTATTTCGTTCTTTTCCCGTCTCCATCACCTTCCCTCCCTCCTCTGCCCTCCCCCTTTACCACCCACACTTTTCCTCACGCGTGTGTGAGTTTTACAACACTGTATTCTTTATACCTCAAGTGAAAGTCTCAAAATAGCGTCGTGTTGATGCTTAATGCTGTTGTGATATTGTTTATGCTGGCGGGGAGAGTTTCGTTGTGTTGGTCTTTAGTTTTGGTGTTATTGTTTAACCTCATGGTCTTGAGGTTAATTGCAGCCTTAATGACCCTCGTGCTGTCGATAAGCGTTAAACCTAACAAACCAATCAACTAACGATAGTAACGCTATTAGCGAAATAACACACGGCCTCTGGTACTAAAGAGGTTTATGTGACCCGACACGGGTGCCACTGTTATTGTAAATACACTGAGACTACTTTAATCCCTATTTTAGGTCTTAATGTATTACTTGACTGATGGTGTCGGGGTGACATGCAGCCTTAATGACCCTCGTGTAGTGGACAGGTTTAAAATTCAATAAACAAATCTTCAGCTCAAAGAGATCACGTAACTTAGCATAATGATTCTGGGTCTTAAATGTTTATTAATCGTGGTTTGAGTTTTTTTATATATTTCCTCGGTTTTCAGAGTTATCAAGACCATTGTTTGTCCAGATGTTTTGGTAACTACTGCTGAAATACATGTGTACGTTTGAAGCATTTTTTCTTGCAGAATAAATTAACTACGCTGTGGCAGAAACAAAGGTTGCACACTCATGGACTCTCACATACGAAATGCAACTTTAAACCAGATGGAAAGAGAAAACTATTTCTCACAAATCATGAACTATGATACTTTCAACATTTCGTGTCTGTCTTGTATTTTTTATTATTATTATCCATCATTTTGTAGTTTTCCTTGGTGTTTGATGAATTTTGGTTTATTGCGCGAAGAACTGCACGTACGCAAGTGCTTTACATAGTCTGGTTCTAACTGAAATGTGGGTCATACTTCAGAAATTCATCGTTCAAATTTAAGTGTTTTGGTGGGAATGTTCCTGGTGGTGACGGCGGTTGTGGTAGCGTTGATGGTTGTACTGGCTGTGATGAATCAAGTAACGATGGTGGCGGTTGTGGTAGTGTTGATGGTTGTACTGGCTGTGATGAATCAAGTAACGGTGGTGGCGGTTGTGGTAGCGTTGATGGTTGTACTGGCTGTGATGAATCAAGTAACGGTGGTGGCGGTTGTGGTAGTGTTGGTGATTGTACTGGCTGTGATGAATCAAGTAACGGTGGTGGCGGTTGTGGTAGTGTTGATGGTTGTACTGGCTGTGATGAATCAAGTAACGGTGGTGGCGGTTGTGGTAGCGTTGATGGTTGTACTGGCTGTGATGAATCAAGTAACGGTGGTGGCGGTTGTGGTAGTGTTGGTGGTTGTACTGGCTGTGATGAATCAAGTAACGGTGTTGGCGGTTGTGGTAGTGTTGGTGATTGTACTGGCTGTGATGAATCAAGTAACGATGGTGGCGGTTGTGGTAGTGTTGGTGGTTGTACTGGCTGTGATGAATCAAGTAACGGTGGTGACGGTTGTGGTAGTGTTGATGGTTGTACTGGCTGTGATGAATCAAGTAACGGTGGTGGCGGTTGTGGTAGTGTTGGTGATTGTACTGGCTGTGATGAATCAAGTAACGGTGGTGACGGTTGTGGTAGTGTTGATGGTTGTACTGGCTGTGATGAATCAAGTAACGGTGGTGGCGGTTGTGGTAGTGTTGGTGGTTGTACTGGCTGTGATGAATCAAGTAACGGTGGTGGCGATTGTGAGTTTTGGTGGTTGTACTGGATGTGATGAATCAAGTAACGGTGGTGGCGGTTGTGGTAGTGTTGATGGTTGTACTGGTTGTGATGAATCAAGTAACGGTGGTGACGGTTGTGGTAGTGTTGATGGTGGTACTGGCTGTGATGAATCAAGTGAGTATTGGAAGTAATGGTTGAGGTGAGGGAGTTGGCAAGTGTCATATGGCAGGGTAGTAGCACCTCCAGCAAGACATTAGAAGCACTACACATGAGGCTTTTACTATTAAAGTTTTCACTGATCAGATTATCTATATGTAATTAATTGGTAGGTAATTATTGTCTAGGAAAACAGATCTTCTAATGCCTTCCTGCTGTACACAAACCACTGTCGCTTTTTAGTATTTTTTTTCTTTTTAACAAAATTGGGCTTAATACCTATCCCCACTTTCTCTATTTTTCTCGTTTCTTTCCCTACCCATCTTTTCTCCCTATCCTTTACTGCCCAACTCCTCTTTTTCTACTCCACTCACCTTATTCTACTCTATCCACTGAGTTAACTAACCGTGGAGTAGTTACGATTAAAATGTCTGGATCATTGTACTAGGAAGTGCAGACGAGCGCAGCCAGCCTTCTCAAAAGGTGGTTACCAAGTACGTATTTTTTATATCAATTCAGCTCACATCTCTTATTTTTTTCGTTAATTATAATGCCTTCTATCATTCCAGTAAGGAGTGCAGCTGGAATGAGTGCATCTTGCTCTTCGTAGCTAAGGAGACACAAGTGGGAAGTGTATAGAATGTTTATGTATGTGTTGTGTTTGGATGGTGTCTGGCAGCTAGGTAGTGAGGTGTCTCAGGATACGGAAGTTCTAAGGCAGTTTATGTATACTGAGAGATATGTATTATGTACAAACATTCTCGAATCCTGGTACTGATGTACCAGGATTCGAACCTGCGTACTCTGCATCAAATTACATAGTACTTTACTAATTCACACAGCCAGACCCCCAGAATAAGTATGTACATATTGTTAAGCATATATATGCGCACGCACACAGACATACATACATGTGTGTGTGTACACCGAGTGTAATCCTTATTTTAGGGGCTAAGTTATTGTTAAGTCAGTGTGGAGGTGAACTGTGACCTTGACTCAGGTGCAGTCAATAAACTTTAACGCTAACAGTTTGCACGCCACTTCCATCCTTATTTTGATAATCACATCAAAATATGTGACTTAATTCTCCCTTAACTCGCACTCCTGAAAATTTATATATATATATATATATATATATATATATATATATATATATATATATATATATATATATAAAAACTTACATATATCTTTATATATTTGAACTTCAACAGCTGGAGAAAATTTAACGGATTTTTTTTGCGGTGTTGGTGATTGTTGGGAGGGAGCAGGGGATGGGGGGTCACCACATTGATTTTTGCTATATGATATACATATTTTCTTAGACCGTTAGTGGTGGTAATATTTTGTAATATTCTTGTCACAGCCGTGTAATTGGAGTGTGTAGCTACTGGAGTGTCCAGGGCCACACTGGGCATACCTGTTGGATGACATCAGCTAAGTATATACGACAGAGGAACTTAGTTTTACACATCTAGAGTCGGACATTAATTCCTACTGGGTTCCACTGAATCTGAGGCGTATTTATTGTGGCTTGTTGGCAACTTTAGTTTGCTACCTAAGACGCCCGCTTTTATTTCCTTTCTAGTTTATTTTGGTATTTACATACTGTAATGTTATTGTAAGCTTTGTGAAAGCTTCGTTTCGTGTTTAAATTCCCACGAGAACTATTTAACAACTCTGAGAATGACTTAGCTCTTAGACAAGCCGTGTATATACAGTGACTTAGTTCTTTACTTAGACAAGCCGTATGTATACAGAGACATTACATTACCTTACATTTTGAGCTAAAATTTACATGTTGCATAATCATTATATAGTGACATTTCGGCCAAAAGACTGACTTAGACACAGTTACAAGCAGTATTAACATACACGAGAATAAGAGTGCTTGTATGATGACTTGGTCAAGGGGGCTCCTGTTAAGGATATATGGAAGATTAAATATAGCCTAGGCGAGTGTTCTCACACCACAAGTAATACTTTGTAGGTTTGAATGCTTCCTAGTGCTCTTCAACCACAGCGTTCATAAACTTATGGCCGTTTTATTTTATATACTGTCCATATGATTATATGCTTCTCTCTGATATCAAGGTAAATGGGACACTATTTTCAGTGTAGAAGGGACTGGTTTTAGCGTAGATGGCGCCATGTTTTCGATTTGGATATTAGCCTTTTCATTGTAGATGGAGGCCATATTTTCAGTGTAGATAAGACTTCATTGTAGATGGGACAGTGTTTTCTGTGTAGATGGGCCATCATTTCAGTGTAGATGTTACCATATTGTAGGTGGTCATCTTTTCAGTGTACATATATGTTTTTCAGTGTAGAGGTTAGCATATTGCAGATAGTCATCCTATCAGTGTAGATGTTAGCATATCATTGTAGATTTTTTTTCAGTGTACATGTTACCATATCACTGAAGATGGTCATCTTTTTCAGTGTAGGTGTTAGCATATTTTCCTGGGAGTGTATTGGTAAATGTGTGTCAACAGTCTCAGCAATCATGGGTGAGAGCTCAGTACATTTCAACACCCACCGTGTAAACGCCATCCTACTCCCCCTCCCACTCGTGAGTATAAATTGTAGCGTCCAGCAGCAACAGCCTGGTTGACCAGGCAAGCACCAGACGAGCCTGGCCCATGGCTTGGCTCAGAGAGTAGATACTCTCGAAACTCTTCAAAGGTATATCAAAGGTATTTGTTTATAGTGACGTTTCAGAGCGGTTCGAGACGTTTTCTGACATGAATTTTTAGCATCGACCTGAATGTAAATAACAATGATGTATTGTGAAGAAACAAAAATGATCATGAGGCGCAGTGAGAAGTACTGAGTTATGGGTCATTACATAAACACTGTCATTATATTATTTTCGAGAGGGATACATTTATTGGTAAGTCTATTTAAGTACACTTACACAAATTATCATGCATAGTAACATGTGTAAATTACGTAGGATAAGCCAACAAGTCAGACGGGGTGAGTTATTTCCATTGGTGTAGTGTAACTATGGAAAAACTGGTGCAGCTATTGGTAGAGGGATAGAGTGCGAAGTAAAGAGATCAAGGGAGAGGCAAAGGGATGGAGGGTGAGGCGAAGGGATAATGGGTGAGGAAGGGGGGAGAGTAACGCGGATGTCCCACCTAGAGAGGAATGACCTCTCGGTCACTAAGTTAACCACCCCCTGACACCACGACCCATCCATCCCCCGGGGTGTTGATGTAGGGGGGGGGTGTCTACATCAGAGGAGACTGTGCAGAAGCTCACTGTCATGGTAATCATCGTCAGTATATCACTGTGGCTAAGAACGTCAAATGTGTGACTGTTACAATGGAACGTCAAATGTGTGACTGTTACAATGGAACGTCAAATGTGTGACTGTTACAATGAAACGTCAAATGTGTGATTGTTACAATGGAACGTCAAGTGTGTGACTGTTACAGTGGAACGTCAAGTGTGTGACTGTTACAGTGGAACGTCAAGTGTGTGACTGTTACAGTGGAACGTCAAGTGTGTGACTGTTACAGTGGAACGTCAAGTGTGTGACTGTTACAGTGGAACGTCAAGTGTGTGACTGTTACAGTGGAACGTCAAGTGTGTGACTGTTACAGTGGAACGTCAAGTGTGTGACTGTTACAGTGGAACGTCAAGTGTGTGTGACACTGGAATGAAGGCGTAATATTTGTCTTAGCGTCCGCTCACTGGGTCTGTTCCCACTTCATCTGAAAGAGTTTTTAACCATCTGTTATGACATTTATTGACGTTATGTCATGTAATAATTAGTTACATCTTCCTTACAGGCGACAATCTAACCCAAACTGAATACCGTATATTGAGAAATTTGCTTAAAATCATGTGTAAAAAAAATGACTTTACACGTGTTTGGTCGATACTGCATCGTGGAGACTGGCACAAGCGGAGAGGAGCTTTATTGAGATGTTTGGCCTGTGGACAGGCATCCGCTGTCAACGACTGAAGGATCCACGTGTCGGTAACGTTCCTCTATGCATTTATATTTTTCACCGATATCTATCGTGACTTGTTCAGGAGGATGAGCAACCAAGACGAATGAGAACTGTTAAGGTTTAGTACCTAGCTGGGAAGTGTCGGGAGGGCGAAGAGAAATTTATACCCAATGTGGTGATCCTTGCCATCTATTATATAAAAGAAATAGTCATGGCATAGCATATGAATAACTGAAGTCATGTGTGCACATTTAGGAGAGTGTAAGAACGACATGCAGGCACTTACAAACAAAAAAATCCTTCAGGACCCTCTGTATGACGTATGCTAGAATACGCAGCACCAGCATGGAGCCCTCACCTGTACAAAGTCTTGTGTGAGATTCGTTACGGCACTAGTGATGCTGAAGGCACACAAATGCGTTCAAGAGTTTTTCTACTCCCAGAGCCCGGTCTTGGGCCAGGCTTGTCTGGTGCTTGACGTGGTCAACCAGGCTGTTCCTGCTGGTAGTCCGCTGACCCATATATCCATCACAGCCTGGTTGATCTGGCACCTGGTGGAAATACTTGTCCAGTTTCCCTAGCAGAGTTTCTGATATCTTCTGGTAAGGTATTGAATAGTCTGGGGCCACGGACATTGATACAGTGATCCCTTATTATGTCCACGGTGACCCTGCTTTTCACTGGGTTTATTTTGCACTTTTTTCCATATCTCTCTCCAGTATGTTATAGCAGTAGGCAGATTTGAGACCAGGCCCGCAAGTACTTTCCATGTATATATTATGTTGTATCTTTCTCCTCCGCTCCAGGGAATACATATTTAGGACTTTAAGGGACGCCCGAGTTTCCCTGTTTCCTAATAACATGTTCACTTTTCCACTATATTCTACCTTGTCCATAATTACTATCGCATTTGCTTTGTCTGCTTTCGTAAAGTGAAGTCTGGAATCTTTCCTTAATTCATGGTATGACTTAACAAATATTTGAGGACAATTGTGTTCCACAGGTCTGAGCTGTAATTTAAAGGCGTTCCCAGTAATTTAAATGCTTTATTGGCTCCATGCAAGTAGTAAATGATCTCTGTATCTGTTCCTGCTCTGATATTTCTCCTACCTTGAACGGGGCCGTCAACACTGAGCAATATTCCAAATGAGAGAGCACAAGCTATTTGAAAAGTGTCACCATTGACACTATTTCCCTTCTTTTGAAAGTTCTCATTATCCATCTCGTCATCTTCCCGTTGCCGTGGTTAGGGAGGGGAACTGTTTGGACGAGGAAGAGATAGAGGCAAGTTTTATGCTCAGTTTTAAGAATCAGGAATGATGTGTAGCCGTTATTGAGTAATTGGGAGCGGGGAGAGGGAGGACCAAGACTCGATTCCCGCAACTAAAATTAGGTAAGTACAGCCTAGCTGAGTCTCTCTCTCTCTCTCTCTCTCTCTCTCTCTCTCTCTCTCTTACTCACTCACTCACTCACTCTGTCCGTGTTGTAACGCCAAGGACGCGTGCTGTCATTGTGGACACCCCGGATGTGTTTACAAATATGCATGTAATTTGTGGGAAAATAGCTCGCGCTAGCTCTGCTCGCGGGGATTGACCTCTGGCTCCTGTCCCCTAGCATGTGTGAGCTTAGATGTGCTTGCTGGGGTTGATCTCTAGCTTCTGTCCTCGCCCTTTAACCCTCTCAGTTCTGTCATACCTGCTTATACATTCAGGTATGGTCCAAGTACCTCTCTGTAGGCACAGCAGCAGGGGAAACCTCGTGATGTCTCATCTCTAAGTATATATGTCGTGCTGAATAGGTAAAACTTGCTATTTTGGCTTAAATAGCAACGCTCTTCTTGCCGAATAATATAAGCAAAAATTTGTGTATGCAATAATTTCGCAAAAATCATTCTGAACGTAACGAAAAAAAATATTAATATTAATAAATATTAATATTAATAAATAAATTATTAAATTATTTTAAACTTGTATAAAATATATTTAGTTGGATTAGGCTAAATTAAATTGCGCTTGTTATAATAAGGTTAGGTAAGTTTCCTAAGGTTCTTTTGGTACAAAATCATCAATTTTATATTAACTTAAATGAAAAAAAATATATCTTTAAATGTATAAAAGAAAATTTTAGAAAGGACTTAATTTTAAATTTCTTGCTAATAAATATTAGTTTCGAGATCATAAAAATATTTGTGGCACAATACCAGTGGTGCTGTTTTTATCATTTGAGAATCTGACTTTAGTAGTGTGAAGGTTTGGGGAGGGTTAGTGGCAGACGCTCCGTCAACTATGATGAATGGGATCAGCACCGCGCACCTGGCCAATTAAAACGGTGCTATGAGGAAGCAGGAAGATCGTGATTGGCTGAGCTGGTCAGTGAGCGTGTGGGAGCGGAACTAAAAGCTTCTTGCCGGGTGCGTACTCTTCTCCACACACCGCGTATGCCGTCTGAAGTTCTGAACACAGAAATGCTCTTGGATACGCAAATGAGATAATAAAAAGGGGACTGTGAAGAAAAGATAAGTTTCAGAACCAGAGTTTAATAGGGGCAATATTTCACTCTTTGTAGAGTTTTACCATGACATGTATAATTCACAGCCTGATACACACAACAACCCACTAGATGATGGCCATTGTGTGTGACTGGAATTATACAGTCAAGGTGGGTTACCCACGTGTTGTAGTGACGTACCTCACTGCTGGGGTGTGTAAGTTGGTAGCCACGTGTTGTAGTGACGTACCTCACTGTTGGGGTGTGTAAGTTGGTACACACGTGTTGTAGTGACGTACCTTACTGCTGGGGTGTGTAAGTTGATACCCACGTGTTGTACTGAGTACTGATGTACCTCACTGCTGGGGTGTGTAAGTTGGTACCCACGTGTTGTACTGAGTACTGATGTACCTCACTGCTGGGGTGTGTAAGTTGGTACCCACGTGTTGTACTGAGTACTGATGTACCTCACTGCTGGGGTGTGTAAGTTGGTACCCACGTGTTGTACTGAGTACTGATGTACCTCACTGCTGGGGTGTGTAAGTTGGTACCCACGTGTTGTACTGAGTACTGATGTACCTCACTGCTGGGGTGTGTAAGTTGGTACCCACGTGTTGTACTGAGTACTAATGTAGCTTTGCTCAGAACTCTGAGCTCATATCTGAACAACACAATTGTCCTCAAAGATCTGTTAAGTTATACCATGAATTAAGTAAAGCTCCTGGACTTCACCTTACGAAACAAAGCAAATGCGATAGTAATTATGGACAAGGTAGATTATAAGGGAAAATAAACATGATATTAGGAAACTGAGACTCACGCGCCTCGTAATGTCTCTATCTTCCATTCTTCTTTTGTTTTCATCTCGTTCGTTGTTCGTTGCTAATTTCTTGTCCTTCATTGGTTTTTGTTCAGCGTTGTTGGCCTTAACTGTGATCTCGTTGCCAGGTATCCACTAGCTTTGTTTTTCATTACTGACCCTGATGTCAGTGCTAGAATATTACATTTGTGGCTGATGTTAGTATTGCTTATTCAGGTTCCTGCACCTTTTTTTTTTTTAAAGCATCGGCCGTTTCCCACCGAGGTAGGGTGACCCGAAAAAGAAACACTTTCATCATCACTCGCTCCATCACTGTCTTGTCAGAGGCGTGCCGACACTAAAGTTCAAAAACTGCAACGTATCTGCACCCCTCGTTCAGAGCGCAGGCACTGTACTTCCCACCTCCAGGACTCGAAGTCCTGCTAACTGGTTTCCCTGAATCCCTTCATAAATGTTACCCTGCACACACTCCAACAGCACGTAAAGCCATAAAAACCATTTGCCTCCACTTATGCTTGAGGTAATTTAACTTTCGCTTGCATGGAATCCGTATAATATATAAACTACTGGGAATATCTCAAAGCACTTGCATGTACTCTCTGGAACGGAGAAGAGTTTCCTGGTAATATATACGTGGAGCACACTTGCAGGTCAGGTCTTAGTTGTGCCCACTATCTTAACACCTTACTGGAGTGAGAAACGTGGGAGGAAGCGTAGAATAAACCCAGTGAGAAACATGGGGTCATAGGTAACTAGAGTGAGAGGTTAAGGGGAGAAAGTGTAGAATAAACGCCAGTGAAAAGCAGAAGGATCAGTAGTACAGTTAGAGGACATGGTGTTAGTATCTATTACTCGACTTTTTATCAGCAGATACTAGAAAAATTGCCGGAATTAGGGTAGAAATTTATTTTTCATGGTGAAAACTGAACAAGTTCTTGGATAATGTTGCCGGATGGGGCTATGTGAGGTGGTAGATTGCGGGCACCAACAGCCTGGTTGAACACGCGGTCATCAGGTAAGCCTCTTCTCAGACTGGACTGCAAAAATAAAATACCTTTGTATACCGGTCCTGTGTATGTCAGGGGTTGTCAAATAATAATTATTATTATTATCTGGTCCTAGATCATGCCTTCCAGTTGTTGACTAAGCATGATTCCAACACTGGCTTTATGGAGACTCGATCCTCCGTGCACAAAGCACGGGAGGGAGAGTTAATCCTGTACATTAACGGAGGTGGTGGGTGTGGGCACGGGCGTGACCTATCCTGTTTTGCTGACCTTTTTGGTGCGAGTGTCACCTTCCCGGTGTTCACGATACCTGACTTCCTCATTATTCATCACCGTTTACCTCCTCCACCTTCAAGACGCCATATTGTTCTCTGTACCTTTCAGTGGAGCTGCCTTGATGCTCCACCACTAAAATAAGACACATGCACAGCATCAGAAGATGAAAGTTAAGACACATGTGCAACATCTGGCTATCTTTATTGTAGACGTTTCGCCCTCCAGTGGCTTTATCAATACATATTCTAGGACATAACTTCAAGACAGTAGAACTATATACAAAAGATGAGGTAATCTGTCCTTGGAGTTGAAGAGCACCGTAGTTGTGGAGATTCACAGGTGTGGCCCGGGAAATAGATTGCAATAAGCGTGGCATTCAAGCCAATGATTATTACCGTTACGTTCTTATATTATTTACAGGCTCACACGCCTTCATATTAAACTCCTTTAAATATACCTTTTGATATACCTTCAAAGGTACATCACAGGTGATTAATTCATTGTAAAGATGCTGTAGGCTTAGAGCTTCTCGTAAAGCATTTACTCCAGTTGTGTTGTAGCTTGAGTGATGCTTGCATCTAACATACAAGTGTCTGCTAGATTTACCTGACACCAAGCATTCGCTGACACTACCCGACTCAACTGGACTATGGTAAAAAGTGGTTTTGCGCGTGTGGTTAAGGGATGGTGTGGTATGCGGGGAAAGGGTGTGTGGAGGGAAGGGAAATGTGGTACATGGGGGAGGGAAAATGTACGTGGGGAAAAGGGTATGGTGTTGAGTGGTAGTGGCAGTGTTGGGATTTATACCCAGTTAGTCATCACGCATTTAGTCTACTGCCACTGTGTCTAATCCAGAAGAAATGAACTGTTAGGATCATTCACAGAAGGAGGTCCAAGGGTTCTTCTCGACAGTGAGATATTGGTGTAACTCAATGTATATAGATGAGAGAGAGTAGATAAGTCACAGAGAGGAGTAAGACTTTTATGCAAGAGATTCACTGTAGATGAATGATTCAGAGAACCGACAAGTTGATAAATTAGACACATATGCAACTCTTGGGAATCTTTATTGAGGAAACGTTTCGCCACACAGTGGCTTCATCAGTCCATACAAAGGAGAATCGTGAAGAACAGGAGGAGTTTGAGGTAATCAGTCCCTCAACCTTGAGTCGATGTAATCAGTCCATCAATCTTGATAAGAATACAGCATATGTGTGAAGAAGTGGCTTATATACCGTAGGCAGGAGAGGTGCAGCAGTCGTAGGTGGTGTCACATTTGACCAATGTGGAAGTAGGTCGTGCCAGGCACGACCTACTTCTTTTCAAAGTTGATGGACTGACTACATCGACTCAAGGCTGAGGGACTGATTACCTCAGACTACTCCTGTTCTTCACGATTCTCCTTTGTTTGGACTGATGAAGCCAGTGTGTCGAAACGTTTACTCAATAAAGATTCACTGTTATACAGATCTGTTGAAACTTTTCAGTGATACATTAGAAATACTAGTAACTAGTTATAAGAGTACAATGATCTGGTAACTGTCCTTGTTTATAAACCTCCAAAATCTACTCCAGACAGGTAGACAGTCAGCAACGACAGATGAATTCACGGAACAGATAAAGTAGATAGCTGCCTTGAAAATTATATGCCAAATATTTCCTTGCTTTAAGATTTGAACCTTCCAAAGGTTAAATTGAAGATGGTAAATAGCATTATTGTACCAAGAATAATACCTGGAACCACGTCAACTCAATAGACACGTACCAAAAATATATTGGAACTGAAAAAAATTGCTTTGAACCAACAGGTATATATAAAAAATTACAGTACACTAAACTGTACCTCGTTGAGGTACAGACAATCATGACTCCATGTATGAAGACCCTAAGAAATAACCAATTTGAATGAATGCTAAATAAACAAGAATCAGAGAACTGACTGGGACAGGATACACACAGAACTGACTGGGACAGGATACACACAGAACTGACTGGGACAGGATACACACAGAACTGACTGGGACAGGATACACACAGAACTGACTGGGACAGGATACACACAGAACTGACTGGGACAGGATACACACAGAACTGACTGGGACAGGATACACACAGAACTGACTGGGACAGGATACACACAGAACTGACTGGGACAGGATACACACAGAACTGACTGGGACTGGATACACACAGAACTGACTGGGACAGGATACACAGAGAATTGTGGAACATTCCCTGTGAAACTTGTTCTGAATATACTATACACGATCTGTATAAAATATGTCACTGAAAGAGAACGTAGAAAAATGTACAGAATAAGAATTGCTGAAAAAGAGCATATGCTACAATAGAGGGGAAAAAAACTACACAGAGATTATGAACATGGAGCGTCGTACAAAAGAAACTGGAAAAGCGGTTCAGGAAATTTCTACAAATACACAGAATCCAAGTCGAAAACCATCTCTAGAATTGGCCCACTAGTCGCAAGAGGTTCATGCACCAATGAAGAGAAAGAACTAAGCGAACCCCTGATAGAACGATGTGAATCAGTGTTCAGAAAACCACTAAACCACAGGAGAGTTGAAGATCAAGATAGTTTTTTTTTCATTATCTCTGCCCATCCTACAAATAATCTGACAAAAACTACAAGTCCCTCAGAATTAGAGAAGGAAATAGAAAAAAGATGCCCACACATGCAGCACCTGAGCCTCAAACATGGAGCTATTTATTTGTAAAGAAGTTAAAAATAGACAAGCACTCAGTCCTCGGCCTTCCTACACAAGTCTGCCACATTTGATTGTCAAATATTTGATGAGGGCCGCACGATTTCGTTGACACCGTGCAGTGTGGCACCTACATAAAGTGAATTGATAATTTCATTTGAGGGCCGCATCCATTTCCTAGAAGGGCCACATACAGCCTGCAGGTTGGGGACCCATGAATTCTAAGTGACAGTCCAGAGGATTTAAGTCCCCTTACATACCTGTGTTCCTAAAGCTACGTAAGAGATAATTACTCCACCACATCACACATCCTCTCACCTCCTACAAGCTCTTCCTCTCACCTCCTACAAGCTCTTCCTTCACCTCCTACAGGCTCTTCCTCTCACCTCCTACAGGCTCTTCCTCTCACCTCCTACAGGCTCTTCCTCTCACCTCCTACAAGCTCTTCCTCTCACCTCCTACAAGCTCTTCCTTTCACCTCCTACAGGCTCTTCCTCTCACCTCCTACAAGCTCTTCCTCTCACCTCCTACAAGCTCTTCCTCTCACCTCCTACAAGCTCTTCCTTTCACCTCCTACAGGCTCTTCCTTTCACCTCCTACAAGCTCTTCCTTTCACCTCCTACAAGCTCTTCCTTTCACCTCCTACAAGCTCTTCCTTTCACCTCCTACAAGCTCTTCCTTTCACCTCCTACAAGCTCTTCCTTTCACCTCCTACAAGCTCTTCCTTTCACCTCCTACAGGCTCTTCCTTTCACCTCGTACAGGCTCTTCCTTTCACCTCCTACAAGCTCTTCCTTTCACCTCCTACAAGCTCTTCCTTTCACCTCCTACAGGCTCTTCCTTTCACCTCGTACAGGCTCTTCCTTTCACCTCCTACAAGCTCTTCCTTTCACCTCCTACAGGCTCTTCCTTCACCTCCTACAAGCTCTTCCTTTCACCTCCTACAAGCTCTTCCTTCACCTCCTACAAGCTCTTCCTTCACCTCCTACAAGCTCTTCCTTTCACCTCTACAAGCTCTTCTCTCACCTCCTACAGCTCTTCCTTTCACCTCCTACAAGCTCTTCCTTTCACCTCCTACAAGCTCTTCCTTTCACCTCCTACAGGCTCTTCCTTTCACCTCCTACAAGCTCTTCCTTTCACCACGCCCACATCCTTAAACCCCCACAAATATCCCTTGCCACACCACCAGCACACTCGCCACACCTCACTCATTGCTTGGAGAGCTCTTTTGTGTGTGCTTCCTTGTTCCTACAATGACGCCTGACCTTAACATTAAGCAACAAACTCATGCTGGCCTCAGACTGACACACTCCACCAGGTCACCTTCACGCTCTCTCTCTCTCTCTCTCTCTCTCTCTCTCTCGCTCTCGCTCTCGCTCTCTCTCTCTCTCTCTCTCTCTCTCTCTCTCTCTCTCTCTCTCTCTCTCTCTCTCTCTCTCTCTCTCTCTCTCTCTCTCTCTCTCTCTCTCTCTCTCTCCAGTATGCCTAGAAAATATTGAGAGAAAAAAGCTTAGTTTGGTACTCAGATGTAGTCGGTAACACCAACGAATGAGAAATAACGAAAGAAATAAGAGAAGAGACTGTAGATTCCGAGGGGAGGACTACCGAGTAGTGAGGAAAGAAAGAGCAAACAAAAGTTAGGTTTGCAAACAGACTGGTACCAGAACTGAGGCATGAGGAGAGGTTGAAGGAACTGAACCTGACCACCTTGACGGAGAGGATTAAGGGAGATACGATTATGATACGAAATCTTTAGAGGAATTAATAGGGAAGATATGGAGAAACTGTTTGAATTTAAAGGACCGGGGGTCAAGGGGGGACAGTTGGAAGCTGAAGATAGATGAGTCGTAGGGGTGTAAGGGTGGTAAAAAAGTGGAATGACTCAATACACAGCTTCAAGAGTAGATATGATGAAGCCTATGAGACCACAAATTAGGATACTTATCGAAGTTGTCTTGGAGGCGGGGGACAGGAGCTGAGTCTTGACCTTGGCAAACACATCTTAATGAGTACATCCTCATTTTGATTAATGCAATAATTCTTAAAAATTAAAAAAGTAAAAAGAATTTGAGAGTGACGCAGAAGGCAGCTTCACCCACATGATTCAGAAGTAAACATGACGCAGAAGGCAGCTTCACCCACATGATTCAGAACCAAACATGACACAGTAGGCAGCTTCAGCCACATGATTCAGAACCAAACATGACGCAGAAGGAAGCTTCAGCCACATGAGTCAGAACTAAACATGACACAGAAGGCAGCTTCACCCACATGATTCAGAACCAAACATGACACAGTAGGCAGCTTCAGCCACATGATTCAGAACTAAACATGACGCAGAAGGCAGCTTCACCCACATGATTCAGAAGTAAACATGACGCAGAAGGCAGCTTCACCCACATGATTCAGAACCAAACATGACACAGAAGGCAGCTTCAGCCACATGATTCAGAACCAAACATGACGCAGAAGGAAGCTTCAGCCACATGAGTCAGAACTAAACATGACACAGAAGGCAGCTTCACCCACATGATTCAGAACTAAACATGACGCAGAAGGCAGCTTCACCCACATGATTCAGAACCAAACATGTCGCAGAAGGCAGCTTCACCCACATGATTCAGAACTAAACATGACGCAGAAGGCAGCTTCACCCACATGATTCAGAAGTAAACATGACGCAGAAGGCAGCTTCAGCCACATGATTCAGAACTAAACATGACGTAGAAGGCAGCTTCACCCACATGATTCAGAACTAAACATGACGCAGAAGGCAGCTTCACCCACATGATTCAGAAGTAAACATGACGCAGAAGGCAGCTTCACCCACATGATTCAGAACTAAACATGACGCAGAAGGCAGCTTCACCCACATGATTCAGAACTAAACATGACGCAGAAGGAAGCATCACCCACATGATTCAGAACTAAACATGACGCAGAAGGCAGCTTCACCCACATGATTCAGAACTAAACATGACGCAGAAGGAAGCATCACCCACATGATTCAGAACTAAACATGACGCAGAAGGCAGCTTCACCCACATGATTCAGAAGTAAACATGACGCAGAAGGCAGCTTCACCCACATGATTCAGAACTAAACATGACGCAGAAGGCAGCTTCACCCACATGATTCAGAACTAAACATGACGCAGAAGGCAGCTTCACCCACATGATTCAGAACTAAACATGACGCAGAAGGCAGCTTCACCCACATGATTCACAACTAAACATGACGCAGAAGGCAGCTTCACCCACATGATTCACAACTAAACATGACGCAGAAGGCAGCTTCACCCACATGATTCACAACTAAACACACTTAAGCAGACTCATGACTAATCAGTGGAAAGAGGCGGGCCCAGGAGCTGGTATATAAAGCACACAAGCTGAGAGAGGCAGTTACACAGTGGAGTCAGGAGCGAGTGTTCATGACGTGCTGACCCGTAGGATGTCGTACAGCGCTCAGGAAGGATACCTGAAGGATGTTTTCGGGGGTCAACTCTCCACCTAGTGGATGGCTTAGTCAACCATGCTGTTGATGATAGAATTTTCCACGTGTAAATTATAATGTATCTTTCTCGCCTACTTTTCAAGGAGTACAGAGCATAATAATTTAGTTGCTTGACTGAATTTATGCTAGTGAAGTGTGTGCTCATTCTCCAGGACTGCAGTTTCACCTGTCTTAAACTGGGCTGTTAGAGCACAGCCAGCCTAGTGAGGACATGTGGTCTGAAGAATGTCATCATTGACTTATCTCTTGTTTTGAAGGTTCGACTTATCCAGTCTATTATTTGCCCATGTTAGTCTTGCGCTCTGTTGAGGGAGTCGAGTTTGTTTTATCTCTTCCGTTTTTATCTCCTCAGTTTTTCCCATAACGAAGTAACTGAAATTGATGCTCATTGAACATCATATTGATGTCAGTGGCCCACTAGCAGACTTTCTTTATATCAGCCTTCATGTTTGCTGTGTCTCATATTGTCTGCTTTACGATGCCTTATTAAATGTATCATTAAGGTGCAGATGTATCAGTTTACCTCAGTGTTAACCATACTGAGCGAGAGATTTATCAGTTTACCTCAGTGTTAACCATACTGAGCGAGAGATTTATCAGTTTACCTCAGTGTTAACCATACTGAGCGAGAGATTTATCAGTTTACCTCAGTGTTAACCATACTGAGCGAGAGATTTATCAGTTTCCTCAGTGTTAACCATACTGAGCGAGAGATTTATCAGTTTACCTCAGTTAACCATACTGAGCGAGAGATTTATCAGTTTACCTCAGTGTTAACCATACTGAGCGAGAGATTTATCAGTTTACCTCAGTGTTAACCATACTGAGCGAGAGATTTATCAGTTTACCTCAGTGTTAACCATACTGAGCGAGAGATTTATCAGTTTACCTCAGTGTTAACCATACTGAGCGAGAGATTTATCAGTTTACCTCAGTGTGTTAACCATACTGAGCGAGCGACGCACCATTAACCTCAGACCTCTGGTTATTTTTGTTTATAACGTCGTGGCTGTGTTGGGTGTATTGTAGCTGCTAACAACTATTTGTGGCCATCAGCTGATTGTACCGCCCAGCTGATTGTTTCTATCAGCTGATTACTCCCTGCCCGGTTGATTAATTTTTCACCTTTGTGACTTGGCGGCCGAGACGGCACCTGGGGTTGGGAAGCTAAATACCGACAATTAGGGTAATACAAATACACGACCGAGCGAGCCTTTCTTACACAATGTTTCACTCTGATTAGATTTTAGATTTTTCCGACGAAGCGGCTTGTTTACTGTGCACCCTTATAACCATCTTGTGAGAGGTATACAAGTAACCACAAGCTGATGTATAAGACGTATGTGCCAAGCTTGGGTATCTATGTTCCTGAAATATTCCGCCTTCCCAGCAGGCTTCTTCATTTAAATACAGAGGCGACTTTCGTACTGGAGACATTGCAAGAAACGGAGAAGTAATTTTAAGGGAACCGACGGTATACAGCGATGATAAAGAGTATCAATTTCCTTGTAATAATGATGGCAATATTGTTGTGATTCTTGAATGTGAGATCTTATATGATTACTCCCGTATAACTCTTGCTCTTCTCAGTGATTAGAGTTTATCATGTACGCCGTTTCAGTCTTTATTTACTCGGATATATGAACGCGAAACAGAAATGGAGCTAGAAGTGTGCCTTAAGGAACAGAGGTTTTCACTGTGGCAACCTCCAGTTTCACTCTTCACTACAGTACTGCTCTCTGGGTTCTATTTGTTAAGAAGTTCAACGTTTATCTGCCCACTTTGCCAGTTATTGTTTTTGCATACATTTTGTGCTGACACGCCATGATTGTACTTGTCGAAGGCTTTTGTAAAATCAGTGTATATTACATCAGTATTTAGCTTGTCTTCCAGTGCGTCCAAAACTATGTCGTAATTGTTAACAATTGTGAAAGACAGGAGTGTCTAAAGTGCTGAAGGGCCTTGTATCTGTTAGTGGTTCTGGGGATTATCTTCCTCACAGTTAGGTTTAACACCAAACCTCCTAGGTTGGGAAGGAAATATTAGATTAAGAACTAATAAGTAAAAATATGTAAAAAAAAAAATAAGATTTACCTGTCATCTTAGGTCAAAGTGGCTTGTGAATTAAACAATTTCCATTTCCTAATTATTTAAATCCGAAGGTGATCATTTCTTGCCCCACGTACTGAGGGAGAGACTTGAACGTCTTGTGTATTCCTCTAGTTGTGTTTGCTGGAGTAGTCTTGCCTCCTGGCCACGCCTCTTAACTCGAATGTCTGCCCCTCAGGGCTCCATTATAACCGGTGTCTTCACGCCGGTGAAGGGCTTTTGAGCCACTGAATTGGAGCTACCCTTACCTTGACGACAGATGAAGATTTGTTCAGATTTAGAACGGATTTAAATAGTACTGATTTAGCAGTAGAGTTGTAGATTACCTGAAGATAGTTTCAGGGGTCATCGTCCCTGCGGCTCGGTCCCAGACCAGGTCTTCCTGCTGACAACCTGATCAGTGAGGCTGTTGGTACTTGCTGCGTGCAGTCAGACTTCAGCACCACAGTACGACTGATCAGGAACTCAGATGAGTGGAACAACGTGCCAAGTAGTGCCGCTGAAGCAAATACTTGACTAGCTTTATTATGATGTTGGGCACCTGTACGAGTGACAGTGGTTGGGAGAGAGTAAGCGGCCACTGCAAACTAGTTCGCTGCTTGATTGTTTCTTTAGTAATTTTAGTCATTAAATCTTCACATGCCAAACTAACCGATATAATTTATTCTTCCGCAGGTAATTATGGGAGGCAGACTGAGCGTGGATGGTCGTAGCGGCAGGTGGGTAGCGGCAGGTGGGGAGAAATGTCAACGGGTATCTTCACCAGGTGCCAGATCAAATAGGCTGTGATGGATATGTGGGCTAAAGGACCGCCAGCAGGAACAGTCTAGTTGAGCAGGCAAGCACCAGAGGAGCCTGGTCCATGTCCGGGCTCCGGGAGTGGAAAAACTCTGGACACTCATCAAAGGGTCGGTGGATGCATGAAGGGATTGGTTGAAGTGTGGGCTACCTGCTACCTGGAGGGGATTCCTGGGATCAACACTCCCGCGGCCCGGTCCACGACCAGGCTTCCCGGTGGATCAGGGCCTGATCAACTAGGCTGTTACTGCTGGCCGCACGTAGTCCAACGTAGGACCCACAGCCCGGTTGATCCGGCACCGACTTTAGGTATCTGTCCAGCTCCCTCTTGAAGACAACCAGGGGTCTATTGGTAATTCCCCATATGGCTGGTGGGAGGCTGTTGAACAATCTTGGGCCCCGGACACTTATGGTGTTTTCTCTTAGTGTACCAGTGGCGCCCCTACTTTTTATCGGGCGTATGTTGCATCGCCTGCCAAATCTTTTGCTTTCGTAGTGATTTCTATATGCAGATTAGGGACCAGTCCCTCTAGAATTTTCCAGGTGTACATTATGATGTATCTCTCTCGCCTGCTCTCCAGTGAGTACAAGTCAAGTGCTTCCGGGCGTTCCCAGTAGTTAAGATGATGGATAAATGGTTAAGGCTGGTGGATACCTGGAGTGTACCTGGAGAGGGTTTCGGGGGTTAGCGCCCCCGCTAACCCCCTAGCGCCTCATGGTTAAGGCTGGTGGATAAATGGATGGTGGTGTATGAGAGTGTGACAGGATGCAAGTGTGGGTGGATGTATGTTAATAAGAAAGAGTGTTGTGTGTAGGTTAGGTAAGGTTCGTCAGGAAACAGGACAAGTGTTTCCTGACGCAGGTCTTAGATGACTCGCCCTTGGAGCTTTTGGTCATTTGACCGAGGCCTTCCGCTGGCTTTCCGGTCCACCCCTTTAAGTAGTAAAAAGAGACTACCATTTTAGTCTCTTTTTATTACTTATTCCGTGTACAGATTGAAGAATGGATGGACCACGATACACATAAACCACGATACACATAAACCACGATACACATAAACCACGATACACATAAACCACGATACACATAAACCACGATACACATAAACCACGATACACATAAACCACGATACACATAAACCACGATACACACAAACCACGATACACACAAACCACGATACACACAAACCACGATACACATAAACCACGATACACATAAACCACGATACACATAAACCACGATACACATAAACCACGATACACACAAACCACGATACACATAAACCACGATACACAAACACGATACACTAAACCACGATACACATAAACCACGATACACATAAACCACGATACACAAAACCACGATACACACAAACCACGATACACATAAACCACGATACACATAAACCACGATACACATAAACCACGATACACATAAACCACGATACACATAAACCACGATACACATAAACCACGATACACATAAACCACGATACACACAAACCACGATACACACAAACCACGATACACATAAACCACGATACACATAAACCACGATACACATAAACCACGATACACAAAACCACGATACACAAAACCACGATACACATAAACCACGATACACATAAACCACGATACACATAAACCACGATACACATAAACCACGATACACACAAACCACGATACACATAAACCACGAACACATAAACCACGAGCACATAAAAATGAGAATCTTTAAAAATGAGGATCTTTTAAAAAAATGTGGATCTTTAAAAAATAATCGTGGAGAGCGCTAAATACAACGTGGTGAAGACGTAACGCTAATACAACGTGGTGAAAACGTAGCGCTAAATACAACGTGGTGAAAACGTAGCGCTAAATACAACGTGGTGAAAACGTAGCGCTAAATACAACGTGGTGAAGACGTAGCGCTAAATACAACGTGGTGAAAACGTAGCGCTAAATACAACGTGGTGAAAACGTAGCGCTAAATACAACGTGGTGAAAACGTAGCGCTAAATACAACGTGGTGAAAACGTAGCGCTAAATACAACGTGGTGAAAACGTAGCGCTAAATACAACGTGGTGAAGACGTAGCGCTAAATACAACGTTGTGAAGACGTAGCGCTAAATACAACGTTGTGAAGACGTAGCGCTAAATACAACGTTGTGAAGACGTAGCGCTAAATACAACGTTGTGAAGACGTAACGCTAAATACAACGTTGTGAAGACGTAACGCTAAATACAACGTTGTGAAGACGTAACGCTAAATACAACGTTGTGAAGACGTAACGCTAAATACAACGTTGTGAAGACGTAGCGCTAAATACAACGTGGTGAAGACGTAGCGCTAAATACAACGTGGTGAAGACGTAACGCTAAATACAACGTGGTGAAGACGTAGCGCTAAATACAACGTGGTGAAGACGTAGCGCTAAATACAACGTGGTGAAGACGTAGCGCTAAATACAACGTGGTGAAGACGTAACGCTAATACAACGTGGTGAAGACGTAACGCTAAATACAACGTGGTGAAGACGTAGCGCTAAATACAACGTGGTGAAGACGTAGCGCTAAATACAACGTGGTGAAAACGTAGCGCTAAATACAACGTGGTGAAGACGTAGCGCTAAATACAACGTGGTGAAGACGTAGCGCTAAATACAACGCGGTGAAGACGTAGCGCTAAATACAACGTTGTGAAGACGTAGCGCTAAATACAACGTTGTGAAGACGTAGCGCTAAATACAACGTTGTGAAGACGTAGCGCTAAATACAACGTTGTGAAGACGTAACGCTAAATACAACGTTGTGAAAACGTAACGCTAAATACAACGTTGTGAAGACGTAACGCTAAATACAACGTTGTGAAGACGTAGCGCTAAATACAACGCGCTGAAGACGTAGCGCTAAATACAACGCGCTGAAGACGTAGCGCTAAATACAACGCGCTGAAGACGTAGCGCTAAATACAACGCGCTGAAGACGTAGCACAGATTGTGCAGCACCATGGTAAACACTAATTAAAAATCTGCCAGCGCTAATTTGCAGCGAGACTAACAAGTTATTTTGTCGTTTCTGAAGTTGAGGGTCAGAGGATGACGTGGTAAAAGCGGGTAACTGAAGGTTTTACCACCGTCAGGGAAGGTGTCAGCGAAGCACAACTGTCTATCACCATGGCAGTCCATCTACTTTTATCTTGTTGTTGAGGCAAAGATACTACATGATCGTCACGTATAACATTTTAACTTGAGGATAAAATAGGATTGACTGAGAGATAGTGATGAGCTGCTTGGCCGATACCAAGTATTTTTTTTTGTCTTAGGGTTGTAGAAAAATTAGAATGAGCTAGATCAGTTAGTGGTGGATCACGTCAAGCTTAATACACAGCATAAAGAACACGTACGGTACACAGATAACGCGTACGTGGGAGAAACAAGCTTATGACGACGTATCTGTCCGACTTGGACCATTGACAAGCCACACTAACACATGAAGGTGAGGCAGCCACTATGAGAGGACAGGGACGGGACAGCGAGAGGAAGAAGGGAGTGCAGAAGTACTGGTAGAGGTAATGTAGTGGTAGTAGTAGGTACGGGGAGTAGTGGTAGGTACGGGGAGTAGTGGTAGGTACGGGGAGTAGTGGTAGGTACGGGGAGTAGTTGTAAATGTCTGTTCAGGTAGATTAAGAGGTTGTGGAGAGACGGGGAAGGGGGTCAGGAGCAGCGACTCGACCCCTCACAAAAACAACTGGGTGAGTACACACAGATTAGTTTAAATGTCCACACCGGAAGCTTATCTTATCTTGTACAGACTGTCGTGCTCCACTTCCTGTCTTCTCTCTCCTCTCTGGGAGCTTTAAGTGTAGCCACAGGGCAACGCTACAATTGCTTGTATCCCTGACAGTGTGGAGGGAAGGGATTGTGAATGTTGATAGTTTGCAATTGATTGTTGAAATTGTTTGTTGTGCATTTTGAGTTTGTTGTGTGTCGTGGGCAAGTTAAAACATTTCAGTCATGTTCATGTCTTTATTATTGCTTCAGTCATGTTCATGTTTCAATATGTTACGCTCAGTATGTTATTTTAGGAGATACTTTACAACAGATGGCCAGGTGCTAAAATTAAAACTAGGAAATTTAAATGCTATTCTGACAGAATCTTCAAAAAGCAAAGAAGTTGACCGTGACCAACTACGTATTGTAGCGGGAAATGAATAACATAACTCAAGCTATAATGGAGTGTAACTTTACATGGACATTGAGTTATTAACGAAGATTGGAGTTATAATGAAGGGAAACACTGGAATCTCTTCTTAAAACACAGAGATGCAGGTGTTTCACATTAAATATTCATTGCGTTTGTGCTAGGTTAGCGCACTCACCTCTCACACTGAGGTCCGTGGTTCGATCGCCGGTACGGGTAGAAACATTAGTTCGTGTTTCCTTAAGACACCTGCTGTCCATGTTCACCCATCAGTATAAAATGGGTACCTGGGTGTTAGTGGACTGGTGTGGGTCGCATCCTGGGACAAAATTGACCTAATTTGCGGGAAATGCTCAGCATAACAAGGGTCTTTCTATATAGTAGTATGTCATTGATGTCAGCTATGGTCTGTATACCTTGTACATGTACTGGTAGTAAATAAAGATATTATTATTTATTATTATTATTATTATTATTATTATTAAACAGGACAGGTGTTTCTTGACGCTAGTCTTAGTCATATGATGACCTGTAGCTGGAGCTTTTGGTCATCTGACCGAGGCCTTCCGCTGGCTTGTCCGTCCACCCCTTTAAAAATTAAGGTTACAGTTATAACCACAGTGACGTACTTGTGTTGTCTGGAAAACTTATAAGAGTAAGTTGCCACCGTAATGATTTCCTTAGTAATTTACTCCATGTTACATGTTATACCTGGAGTATACCTGGGGAGAGTTTCGGGGGTCAACGCCCCCTGGCCCGGCATTTGGTGGTCTTCCACAAACCAAACTTTCTTTAGTTAACCAAGTTCATTTTCTTAGGCTATTTCTAACGCCAGTTTATTAGCGTTATAAACTTAAAAAATATTCTTTTATGTTGGATTTGGTTACAAACATCTGTAAAACGCGTTTATTTTAGTGTAAATCAAGTTCATAAAAACGAGCGCTACACCTGTGGCAAACGTTATGGCCACACACCAGAGAACGTTGAAACTTGCACGAGAGTTGTATGTGGTGCGAGAATGTGGTATATTCACAGACACATGGCCAGCGCACGCTAGTGAAGTTCTCCTTGATCAAGGCATGGTTGACCGATAAGCAACAATAGGGAGTGTTCATGGGTGGCATTCCACAGGGGTCAGTGTTGGGCCCTTTTGTTTTTTTAATTCACGCACTTAAACGACGTGCGTGATTGAATAAGTGTGAACGGAAGCCAGTTAAATATTTTGCACTCTTGCAGGCTTACTGGTTTTTTTCTTTGTTTCGTAAACATGTTAAGATGGCAGATGAATCTTGCACCTTTCTACTTGCAGTTAGTACACACTTTGTGTTTCCTTGTACCTTATTTATGTAATATTTCATATCATCGTAGCAAGATCTGAGACCGGGCCACGAGGGTTGTAATTCACAGAATTATAAGAATATACTGTACGTATGTAGATGTACGTATACTGTACGTATACTCGCTGACGGCACAGAAATACACTCTGAGAAGTGAGGAGGATATCTGATTACGTCATTGTTTATGTTCAGATAATTGGCAGCTGCAGATTAAGGTAAACAAATAATAAGTTTTTATTATGGAGAACCTTCAAGGAAGGGACGGGAACGGCTGGTGAAGGATTCTTGATTTATTTGGATCTACCCTTTCGTTGGATCAAACCTGACCATCTTCCATTGCCCTGGCGCTGTATAAACCTTCGTGAGTGTGCACTTTCCCATAAATATAATAATAATTGAGGAAAAAACCTAACCTGAGTGTGAAACGAAAATCTGTTAATTCAGTGTTTGGAAGTTTAAGGTCGCGTTGGTCTTGTCTTCTCTTGAACACGTAAGATGACAGGTGAATCTCTACACACATCTTTTTACTTTTCCGTATAGTACACTTACCTTTACATCCCCGTGTTTTCTTAACAGTTCTTGTTACTGCAGTATTTACCATTTCGATTTATGTAGCAGCGGAGCTCTGATTCCAGCAACCATTTACAGATATACAAACACATTTGGGCTGGGTTACAAAAACCTTGAGGAAACGTAGACTCACCAGGTGTGAACACTGTCTGCGCAACTCTTCCCGCCTTGGTAAATAGTAAGGAACTCCCAATAATACTGTATGTTTAACCAGATGAATGTTGTGTCTGGTCCTGCACGTTCGTATGTGTGTGTGTGTACTCTGTTATGGTTGCAGGGGTCGATTCACAGCTTCTGGCTCCGCTTCTTTGCTGGTCGCTACTAGGTCCACTTTCTCCCTGCTCCATGAGATTTATTGTACCTTTTCTTAAAGCTATGTATGGATCTTGCCTCCACTACATCACTCTCCAGATTGTCCCACTTCCTGACAACTCCATGACTGAAGAAGTACAGCCTGTTTGACCAGGCAAGCACCAGACGAGCCTGGCCCATGGCCGGGCTCAGAGAGTAGATAAACTCTCGAAACTCTTCAAAGGTATATCAAAGGTGTCCACTATCGTCCACACAGTGGGCGTATAATAATACAATCGTAACACGCCGCTCTACGTTTTATAGAAGTCGTTTCGTGTAGTTTGGTTATAAATGACCCAACAATAGGTGGCAAATTGTGCATAAATACCTCCAGAATTGAGATACAAAAAACTGAAGAGGTATTTGTGTGGTAGGAAAGTTGGAGGAGGGTAAGACAGTTGGAGGAGGGTAAGACAGTTGGAGGAGGGTAAGACAGTTGGAGGAGGGTAAGACAGTTGGGAGGGTAGACAGTTGAGGAGTAGACAGTTGGAGGAGGGTAAGACAGTTGGAGGAGGGTAAGACAGTTGGAGGAGGGTAAGACAGTTGGAGGAGGGTAAGACAGTTGGAGGAGGGTAAGACAGTTGGAGGAGGGTAAGACAGTTGGAGGAGAAGTTGGAGGAGGTAAGACAGTTGGAGGAGGGTAAGACAGTTGGAGGAGGGTAAGACAGTTGGAGGAGGGTAAGACAGTTGGAGGAGGGTAAGACAGTTGGAGGAGGGTAAGACAGTTGGAGGAGGGTAAGACAGTTGGAGGAGGGTAAGACAGTTGGAGGAGGGTAAGACAGTTGGAGGAGGGTAAGACAGTTGGAGGAGGGTAAGACAGTTGGAGGAGGGTAAGACAGTTGGAGGAGGGTAAGACAGTTGGAGGAGGGTAAGACAGTTGGAGGAGGTAAGACAGTTGGAGGAGGGTAAGACAGTTGGAGGAGGGTAAGACAGTTGGAGGAGGGTAAGACAGTTGGAGGAGGGTAAGACAGTTGGAGGAGGGATACCAGTTGAATAAATGAAGGTAAATGTATTTTCTTGGGTCACCTTGCTTTGGTAGGTCACTGAGGCACAATACTAATAATACAAAATATTTTATTTAAAAAAAAAAAAAGTAATACAAATGATACAGAGCATTTTGTATAGACTTTGAGACAAAAATTACTGACTATTAAAGAACAACAGAAGTCTGGAGTAATTTTTAATTTATTAAAAAAAGAAAGTGCTGACAAGATGAAAATTCTTATACTACATGAGATTTTATTACTGATAGTGGGCAACTCTCCCTACATTTGTACCAGGCACAGTAACATGAACACATCAACATTCTTACATTTGCAAGGCCCAGGTTCAGGTAAATATGAAGACCCAATATTTCCATATTTAAACAGGTTCAATAATATGACATGAACATTCTTATATTTAATGTTCAGTAACATGAAACTCCCTAGGAAGACATCAACAGCCTCCCAAGAGTTTGTGAAAACTTCTGATTTACTGCAAACATATTCATTAAAAAAATTAAATACAGAATGCCATGGATACAATCAATGACTTATAGAAAAAGACCCCTAAAAATGAATTTTCTCCGTTAGAGAAATACATTGATTTTGTGAAGGCCAACCAAGCTCACTTACATCGAATCTCTGAAATAATGGACTAACATACTGAATAAATGTATGTACTTTCTTTTCACTCATCTATTTTCAATGTTTATTTGTAGTAAATTTAAATTATATTAGGTATATAGAATACTTTAATGTTTTTTTTTTTTGCTACTGTTTAACATTATTTTGATTTACTGTAATTGACAACCTCTTCCATTAGTCTCCTCTTAAGGGGGGTCTTTGTCATGTGTAAGAGGCGCCACGATGAACGGGAACTTGGTCTTCTCACTGTTCACTCACCTTCAACCCTCTCTCCTTTTCTTCCCTATGTTTCCCATCCTCCCTTTCCCTTTCTCTCCTCTCCTCCTCCTCATCCTCTGAGCCTTCCTGAAGTTTTACCTGGGAGCTTCTCTCTCTCAGGGGCATTCCCATAGTTCCAGTAGGGGCACGGGCCAATCCTAGTCTGAGGTCCTTGAAGGTGTGGTGGTTTGTCATGGGAATTGGATCGTCTGGGATGTCCTGATCCTCTCCGGTCACCCAGGGTGGCCTTGGGTATCTTCAGGTAGCCCTGAGGCCACCTTGATTCGTGTGGTGGGCCATGTATGCTTTATGAGACCTCGCCGCTTCTTTAACCGCCGAGATGGCCTCGTGATGGTGCTTGATATCCTGGATAGCGTTTACTGGGCGAAGGTAGTATGGTACGGGTTCCATGCAGCATCTGGCTACGGCGTGCTTATATTCAAAGCCGAGGGGATTTACACTCCTTTCGCCTTAGAGCCATTCCTCCACGCTCCTTTTTTTATCTTTTTTACTTATTTTCTTTTCTTTCTTTTTTTTTTCTTAAAAATGTTGGCAACCCAACCATGGCTGACCCAATCCATGAACCCACTACCCCGCCCCTGATACCGCACCCAGTACTGACTCTGCCCCTACATCACCAGCAACTTTTTTGATTAATTCCTCTCATGCCCTCACTTTGCTGGTGCTGTCTGCCATCCTGCTTCAGGTACCAGGACCTGACACTGCCCTTTCGAAGGGCAACATCCTTCGCTTCTTCTCTGACCTTGATCTGCCTTCCCTCACGTGGTACTCAATCGTCGCCCGTCTCCCCATCGGACTCACCCCAGTCCCACACCTAAACGACTAAGACCTACACACACGCATTCGACATCAGGAAGATTTAAAGATAAATCCAATTGTGGTCAGAAAAAGGGTAGATGTGCAATTAATAGATAATGTAAGGTTCTGTTTAGAGGTTCATAACTCCAAGCATTGCAGCAATAACGAGAACTTAAATAGTACAACAGATTGAATATAAGAACATGGGCATGAGGAACACTGCAGCAGGCCCAAGGCCCACACAGGCAGGTCCTTCACAATCATCCCATCAACAGAACAATTGCCCAACCTAATTTTCAATTCTACCCAAGAAATAAGCTTTGCAGATTCTATTAACCTATAAGGAAGTCCCACTTAAATTAACCCTTCCACTCATGTATTTATCCAACCTAAATTTGAAATCTGACCTAAGGTCCAGTTTGCCGACTCTACTAGCAGACTGTTCCACTCATCAACTACCCTATTTCCAAACCAATATTTTCATATCCTTTCTAAATCTAAACTTATCCAATTTGAATCCATTATTGCGGCTCCCCTCCTTGAGAGATATCCCCAAGACTCATTTATATCTCCTTTATTACTACCCATCTTCCACTTATATACCTCGCATCATAAGCCTCCTCATTCGTCCATAAGGAATGTAATTTAAGGGTCTTCTCAATCTTTCTTCATACGGGAAGATTTCTACTTATGAATTAACTTTTTGTCAGTCTGTCACAGAATGTTTTCTAACGCACTGACATCCACTCTGTAAAATGGAGACTAGAACTGAGCCAGAATCAGGAGGCCTTACTAATGATGTATAAAGCTGTGCAATATAACCTCTGGACTTGCTGCTTAGCACTTGGATATAAATCCCAGTAATCTATTTGCTTATTTACGCTTTAGCATTGCTGACTTCCAGTTTTGAGGTTGTTTGCCACATAATTTCAAATCCTTTCAATTTTACGGCTGAGTTCAACATTATTATTGGTATGCTAGGGTTATGAATATCTCCTTGTGCTTTAGAACTTTACTTATCTACATTGAATCAAATTCGCCATTTTTCGACCAGGTTCGAGTTTATCTAAATCCTCCTGAAGTTCCCATGGCGACATCTACGCCTGAATTTAGCTTATCCACTTATCTTCGTATATCAGCTTAATTTGCTTCATATCACTAGTAATTCCCTCGCCGTCATTTATATATTATAAATAAATAACGTCCCAACCATCCTCGTGGAACGCCACTTGTTACAGATCCTCACTCAGATTTAACTCATTTATGCAATACCCTCTGTTTTGCTGTGAGCACCATCCACAAAACACTTTTACTCTCTAATGAGCAGCCACTTTCACAGCTCCTGATGTGGTACTTCTATCAAAGCTCATTAAAATCCAAATAACAATATCACCACGCGATCAACTGCCCTTAAAAGCCTTTACGAAAAAGTTAATAAATTAGTTAGGCAGGAACGCCCCTGGTGAATCTGCATGTTGAGTATCATTAATCCAATTATGTCCCACGAGATGGCTTCTTATGTTATCAGCTATAATCGACCTAATAATTTGTCTTACACTGATGTTAGACTATTGGGCAAAATTATGTAATACTTGTCCTCAGTTTTTAAAATAGGAATTACATTAGCCATCTTCAATGACTGGACACTATAATCTGTTTGAAGAGATAGGTTAAAATGCTAGTTAAGGGTTCACAGAGTCTGATTTTGTATCTTAAGAACCCTTTTGAAAAAAAGCTCATCAGGGCTCACATTTATTTTTCTTCAAACGGCCCATCTGTTTGATAACCATTTCGCTTAGTGACTGTGATACTATTATTAATTTATCTTCTTCAGGCCCACTCGTACCTAATTCTTGGGATATTATTAGTGTCTTCCCCGAGTGAAAAAAACTTAGAGAAAATAATTATTAAAAATAGAGCACATTTCCTATTCTCTTTGTCAGTAAGATACCCATAATTATTTTTAAGGGACTCTATCTTATCTCTAACTTTGTTCTATACACCTGGAAAAACTTTGGGTTAGTTTTCAATCCCTAGCAACTTTAATTTCAGAGTCCTGCCATTTTCTTCTTATCCTCATGTCCTTCTTAGAATATACTGATTTATAAGATGACCTCACCCTCTTTTTATGCGCCTTATAAATTCCTTTTCTGCCCTAAAATATTTGAGTCATTATTGATTCATTTGGGTCATTTCTATTCATTCACTTCTTTTATATGGAGGAAATGTTCACAGCATGTATAGTGTTCAGAAACTGTCATATTGATAGTCCCCTTCATTACCCCAGTCCACAGATAAGTGTTCTCTAAGTCCATTGTAATCTGCTAAGGAAATCTGGAACAAGTATTTATTATTCTTACTATGAAACTTCCATTCAATGCCAATTGATTTGTACTGTTTAGCTCCTCTGTAATTTCTAATATTAAACAAGGGTTTCTTGTTTGCTGCACCAAGTCAAGCAGGTTATTTCCTTGTAGGTTCTGTCACAAATCATTTAAAACAATCTTGAACTACTTCTAAGAAGTCGCAGATTCTTAATTCCAGTCAAAATTCAACCAACGGACTAAAGTTGAAGTCACCTAGTCAACTACGTTATCGCACGGGCCTTCCACAATTTCCTCCTAGCTCCCCTTGGGTCCCTATCTAAGCTAGACGTATATCACACTAAAATCACTCATGCCTGAAAATTCTTATCCAGACAGACTCCCTGCATGTGTTATTTCAGACTTTATCTTTTTATGCAACAGTTCATGCATTCTGACACAGAGTTACCCACCCCTTCCAAACTCTGTGATGCATAAAAGTATGCAAACTTAACCAAGACAGTAAATGCCTAAGCGATGTAAGGCAACAGATTACTGGATTTATATCAAGAAGTGTTAGCAACAGAAGTCCAGAGGTTATATTACAGCTTTATACATCATTAGTATGTCCTCACTTAGATTCATTATTTTTATTTTGGTCTCCATATTGCTAGAATGGACATAATTCGTTAGGAAAATACCAGTTGAAATGACTAAATTAATATTAGCATTAGAAATCTTCTCACGAAGAGAAAGATTGAAGACTCCTTAAATTACATTCATCTGTAAGACGTAGAATGAGGGAGATATGATCATGTGTGGTGGAAAACATATTAATAAAGGGATATAAATAAGGTCTTGAAGATATTTTCCCCAAGAGAGAAACCCGAATAAGGGGAAAATTTTTGTTTGATAAGTTTAGTTTTAAAAAAGGGAAAAGGGGAAAATATTGGTTTTGGGAAAAAGGGGGGTTTATGAGGGGGAAAGCCCCCCTAGTGGGGGTTTTTGAAGTTTTGGACCTTGGGTAGTTTCAAATTTGGGTTTGGGGTAAATTCATGAGTGAGGGGGGTTGGGGTTTGGGGGGGGGACTCCCCCTGAGTGGGTAGAATTGTAAAAAATTTATTTTGGGGAAAAAAAAAATTGGGTTACAAATATTCTGTTAGGGGGAAATTTTGGGAAAGGCCCCCCAGTTTGGGCCCCCAAAAGGCCTGCGGGCGGTTCCTCCTTTCTTATGTTCTTATCTCAAAAGACCACCCCGTCATGCACCCCCCTTTAAAATTTTTCCCAAATCCCCAAGGGGAAAAAAAGTTTTTACTCACCACTTCTCCTAATACCTATCTTTCCCATAGTATTGGTAAAGTCTGCCCCCTGTTTGGGAAAAAACCCCTTTTTTACGCCTAAAAACCACTACATCATCACGGTCCGGGGAAAGCTGGCCAAGCCTGATCTTTCTCTTTCTTAAAACCCCCAGATACTGCTCCTTTTAAAAATTGAAAACACCATTCCCTCAATTTTGTTGGGGGTTTTTTTCATTTTCCCCCAAACCCTTGTCAAGGGAAATTTTCCCCGACATGTGGGGATGACTTTTTTGAGCAGCTTGAGCCCCCAAAAACCCCCTATCCTTAAAGTTTAAATTTGTCCCCCCCCCCCCTAAGCTAAGAGGGTTTTCCCTTCAATATAGCTCGTTTTAAAATTTGACTGTTGTGAACAAACCTTCGGAATTGCAGGTCAATTTTTTAAAACCCAAGGTGCCCCCTTTCACCGCAAAAAGGAAAAAAGGGGGTAAAACGGGTATCCACCCCAAAAATTTCAGGTCCATGGCCGAATGCCCGGGTTTTAAAATTTCCATGCCAGTTCTTCTTGATTCTCCCCCCTTCCCTTTAATTTGTCATGAGGCACACCCTTTTATATTCTCCCCCGTTGTCGGTTTTTTGAATGGGGGAAACCGGTCTCAAAGAGGAAAAGAATTTTTCCCCTTTTTTGCTATGGCCATCTCTCATCTCCCCCTTTTCCAAGGGGGAGACCCCCTGCATTTCCTATTCTAAATTCCCAAACTTCCCCACTTCGGGGCCCCCCAACCCCCCGCTTCCTCTGGGCCGCCCATCCCCAACCCCCCCCTTTTTAAAACCCTTTGATATTCTTGGCTCCGAGGTCCCACCCCCCAATACTGTCCACATTTTCCCCCTCTACTTTTTTTCCCCCAAAAACCTGAGCCCCACCCCTCGTCCTTCCCCCCCAAAACCCAAAAACCCCCCCCCTTTCCCCTTCTAAAAGCCCAAAAAAAATCCCTACTGCCAGGTTTTTCCCCCCCTGACTAATTCTAAACGGGGGGGTTTCACCCCTCCCCCCCTTAAGTACCTTCACCCCCTGCCCCCCCCAAAAGCCCCTTCCACAGTTTCCCCCTTCTATCTCCTCCCCCCCTACTTTAGACATTTCTTTTTTCCCCCCCGGGGGTGCTCACCTTCTTCCATTTTAATGTAGTCCCACATTCTGCATTTTTTTTTCCCCGGGAAACGGGGGGAAGCTATTGCAGAATATATTTCTGGACCAAGGATGGACACTCCCCCACCTGAGGTTCCTCATCTTTTTCTTCGTCCACCCCCCTTCCTTCAAAACGCCCCCCCCCCCTTTCCCCTCTGATTACAGGTCTTCCCCCCCCCTTCCAACGGACTTTTCTAACCCTAGTCCATAGATTCCTTCCCCCCCCACTTTTTTTTTCTCTCCATAAATTGGCTTTTTGGTGGAATTTTCCGGGGGGGGGGGAACCCCGGGGGTGAGTTTGGGTTTTCTTTCCCTTTTCCCCTTTTGGGGGCCCGTTTAAAGAACCCAAATTAAAACCCAATGTTAGGGGGCCCCCTTTTGGGGGCTATGAGGTTATATTAAGGGCCCCCTTTTTTTCCGGGGAAATTTTTTTAAGGGGTTTTTTTATACGAAATGGTGTTCCATACCGTCAGCTCTTTTTCCCCTTCTTTTATTTCCCGGGTTTCCCCACTTGAAAAAGGGGTATACATTTTTTCTTTATATCCCCCCTTGGGGTTTTTCCCCCCCCAGATGTTGATTTTCGGGTTTTTTCCCCCGCCCCCCTTCTATTACTTGGCGTTTTTTTAACGCACACCATTTTCTTGGGGAGGGTCCCCTTGACTCCCCGGGCATTCAGTTGGATTTTTTGCTTTTTTTCCCCCCTCCTTTTTTTAAATACGGGTCCCCCCCCTTTTGATCCCCAACTCATTCTTTCTCCTGCATTGATCTTTCCATCTGCTCTTCATCTACGGGGCCCCATTTTCCTGGGGGGTCCCCCGGATTACATGACACTCTTCCCCCAAAAAAACCTTAAAATTTCCCCCCCTCCCCTTTTCCCCTTTTTCCCCTTCCCAAAATTTTTTTCCGTAAAGGGAAATTTTTTCGCCCCCCCTTTCTGCCTTAAAAAAAAGGGTTTCCCCCTTTTCCTTTTCCCCCGATGAGGTTTTTTTCTCTTTTGCCTTTTCCTTTCCCCCCCGGGTTCATTCTATTCCCCCAAAAACCCCGGGGGAAAAAAACCCAAAAGGGGGGCCTTGGGGGTCTCCTGCTTTTTCGGGCAGGGGTTTTAAGGGGGCCCTGGGGGGAAAGGGGGCAAAACAGAACCACAGAGGGCTCCTTTATTTCGGGAGAAGGATTCTTCGCCCGTCATGGATGCTTCCACTTGCTGGCGAGGGTTACTTTTTTTTCCCCTTGGCCCCCCGAGTGCAGTCTGGGAAAAAGGGGAAATGGAAAACCCCCCCCCCCCGGCTCCTGTTCTTCAGGTTGCTGGGGGCCCCCATAACACCCCTCCCCTTTTTTTCCACTGAAATTTTGGAATACCGTCCCCCATTTTTAAAAAGGGTCCATTTTAGCCCCTGCCTTTTTTTTAAGTCTGGAAAAAAAGCCCTTAGATTTTTCTTTTTTAGAGAAGAACCTTTTTAAAAAAGGGCCTTTTTTCCCCCTTTTTGAACTGGAGGAAAGCCTCTGCTTTGCCGGGTTATTTGGAGCCGGGGGCCCCCAAACATATTTTGATGCTACAGCATTTACATCAGTCTGCCCCTTTTTTTTCCCCTTTTTTACTCTTTAATCTCATATGGGGGCAAGGAGTTCTTTTAACCCCCCCGTGGAAGTCTGCTATTGTTCTCCCCGAAAACCAAGGGGAAAATATACATCCCCTTTTTCTACCGCCCCCTCGGCCCCTTTCCCTTCAGTTTGCAAAAGGGGGTGGGGGAAAAATAGTTAATGACGTTTTTTTTTGGTATTTAGAGACCACAATAGTCTCTCCCCCCTCAGTATGGCTTCCGTAAGGGGGCCCCCCCGCCATTGACCCCCTTTTTTGCGCCGGGGAAAAAATATTTTTTAATGCCTTTAAACCCCAAACCCCCCGTTTATCGCCATCTTTTTTGACCTTGGGAAAAGGGGGAATACAACTTGGGGGTATAATATCTTTTGGCCCCCCCAAAAAACCCCCCTTTGGCCCCCCAGGCAACCTACCATTCTTTTTTAAAACCCCTTTCCCCCTGACAGACATTTCCGGGGGGGGGTTTGTTTTTTCTTTCCCCCGGGAAAAATTTTTCCAAAAAAAAGGGGTCCCCAGGGATGTGTTCTAACACAATTTTTCTGCTTGCTATAAAAATCTGGCATCTGTTTTCCCCTCCCCAAATTTGGTCATCGTCGTGGGGGGGCTTAGCTTTTTTTTTTTCAGGTGCCTGTCACCCCATTGCAGTTTCCCTCCAACATGCCATCAACCGGGGTTTTTTGGGCCCCCCCCTCACGGGGGTTTAAAATTTTTTCCCCCAAAACTCACCAAAACGTTTACTTAGGCGTTTTTTGGTCTCCCGATCATCCATTGCCTTCCCGGGGCCCCCCTTTTTCCCAGAACGTATTAAACAGGGTTTTTTGGGCTCCCTTTTTTGTCGGTTTTCCTAAACCCCACATTACCCCCTGAAGGCAACTTGTCACACCAGGCTGAACCTTCTTAAAAAACCCCACATCTTTTTTTTGGGGGTGATCGTAGAACCCTCCTTTGCCACCCCCCAGCCCTAATTTTGTCAAAAACCCCTTTTTGGGGCCCCAAAAAAATTCTGGGGCCCCCCCTGCTACTCTTTCCATCCTTAACCCCATCCATCACCAGGGTTTAAAACCATCCCCTTGGGGGCATTTTTTTTTTCCCCCTTTTAGAGCCCCATGTAAAAACGAACTTTCCCCTCCTTACCCGACCCCCTGATGCACATTGCATTCGCTATTTTGTTCGCTCTCATGACCTCCGAACCCTTTTATGTATAGGATTGTTAAGTTTTTTTGTAGGCGCTTTTTTTTTGTTCATGCCCCCTGCTTCCGGGCCCCCTTTTTTCTTTCCCCACATTCCTCCTGTTTTCCCTTTCCCCGCCCCACCTCTATATTTTTTGGGGACACCCCCCTTTCCCCCCCCCCTTGGGGAAATTCCAAAGGGGCCTGTCTGTTCTATTTTTTTCCCCCCCTTTGGAAAACCCCCAATCCCCCAAAGGCGGCTTCTCCCCTTTTTTTTAGACCCCTTTTTTTCCCAATTCCCCTCCCTGCAAGTATACACCATGGTTAAAATAAAATTTCGGGGGGGGTTCGCAGCAGTGTTTCCGCCGTTGTACGGGGGCCCCCCCCAACCCCCGGCCAGCATATTTAGGGGGTGAATTGTTGCCTTTTTTTGCAGGGGCCCCCTTTTTTCCCGGGGGGGGATCTCATGGAGAGGCCCCCCGCCCCCCCTCTGTGAGCATTGTCAGGTTCCGGTGTCTGTTCGAATATTCTGTTGGGGGGCCCACTTATCAACAAGCACCCAGGGAAAATTTTAACCCCAAAGGGGGTTCGCTCTGCGGCCCCCTTTTTTTTCCTTCCCCCCTTTTTTGGGGGGATGGACCCTCCTTTAATCCTGAGTCTCTCATTGACTTTTTTTAAAAAACTCTGATGATTTATTCTAGCACCCCCCGTCCCTTCTACCTTGATCTCTTGCCATCCTCTATCCCCCCACTGTCCCCTTTTCCCCCCCACCTCCAAACCCTACTAATCTTCCATGTCCCCCCTTTCAACCCATTCTCCCCGCATCCTGCAATGACCAAAGCGCTGTATAACCCCCCCGGTTTAGCCCTTATTTGATTATAATAATAATAATAATAATAATTTCCATTAGTCTCTTATGTTAAGGGTCTTCCCCTGTTGTTTTTGGGTTTTATAATTTTTTAATACATTTAATTAAATTTCAACTGATAATATAATGTAAGTCATTTATTTAAATTATGGAAGAGGACAAGGCAGATAAACTTAAAAAAAAATTAACTGTCAAAGCTCCATGATAAATAAGATTAACTAATTTAAAAAAAAATCATTCATAACCCGAAGAAAAATAGCTACCTATGATTATTCTCGTCCTTTTTTTTTAAAAAAAAAGGGGGACCAGATAAATGAAGGATCACTTGAACTAAATTGCTGATAAAAAGGGGGCCCCTTTCCCCCCCTAAGGGGGGGAAATCCCCAAAAATTGTGATCACCATTTTCTGCAGCTTCCATAAAATTTACTTGATTACAAAAGAAAGGGCAAGCCCTTTTTAAAACCCCCTTTTTAAAAAATCCATAATTTAATACATTAATCAGTTTTTAAATTTTATAGTGTTAGGGGGTCCCCTTGCATTACATTTTTTAAAATTTTAACTACCAATAAAATGTACACTTGTAACATGCACAAAAAAAAAAATTTTTATTATTAAAAAATATTATTATTTTAAAAAACTTATTATTATTTGGGGGGTTTGGAGAGAAATTAAGTAATTAAATGTGTAACCCCCTCAGGGGCCCCTTTAAAACCCAAAAAGAAGCCCACCCTTTTCCCTTGGATTTGATGCAATCCACAGAATACCTGGGGCTTGCCAAATTTTTTGGGCCCCAAAGGCAAGAAATAAAAATGCTAATCCATGATCTTTAATTGCTTCAAACTTCCAAGGCAGGGCTTAAACAGCCTTTTTTTGACTGCTCATGTATTTCAATCTGCTGCTAACAATTGAGTTCATAACCTGTGTTAAGGGAGATGAGTAGAAAGCTCAAGTATTGTTAAAATGCAGTCTTTTTTGTTATAGCCATTGGAGGAACAAGTTTCCCAGCCGGCATATCTTGTCACCTAAGAAAGGGCTTTAACTGTGTATACCTTGTACTTGCCTTCTAAATTATAGAATAACTAATACCTGTATATTGTATGATTAGGGGTAAATTGTAAGAATAATGAAAATTTTAAAGGGAAGCTGTTTTTTTTGCCCCCATGTCCCCACCATAATACTTTTATTTCTAACCTATAACTTTCCTAACCTATCTTTTTATGCTAATACCTTATTAAATATCTACTTATGTTTAACTGTTTATTTTCTGAAATTTTCCTGTCATTTTAACAACAACCTAGCTTACCTGTTTTTTTTGCTATCTTGTACCACTATTTTATTTTCCTGTTTTAATTCATACATATATGTTCATTCTTTTGTGTCTTAAAATTGTGCTAAGTTATACTGTTTGTTTACTGTATCTCAGCTGTCTTTTTTTTAAATGTAAAATCGAGTTTAAAAAGGGAATTACTTTTGATATGCCTTTTTTTTATTGTTTTGATAATTTGTTAATTATGTTCCTTTTTTATATTTTTTTGCAAGATCTTTATTTTGTTTGTAGAAGTTCTTGTTGTGTATTTTGTGACTAAACCTGAAAAATTCTTATAGGGTTTTGCAGCAAAGGGACCCCCAAAGAAATGCCTCCCCCAGTAGGAGAGATCCCCAAGTTTCTGAGGGAGGATAGTGCTAAAAGAGACCTTTTAACACCCTAGCCCTGGAGGATCAGACCAAAGGGTTGTAATCTGGGATTTGGAAGGTCCAGGAGCATCCTAAAAGGAATGTATCAAGGCATTGGGAAAACCCCAGTATGGTAAAGGGATGGAGTTCCTTGGGAACCCACTTTGGGGGGGTGGTTTTTACATCAGTAAGCCTGTCCTGTTATACTAATTAAAATTTGCTGCTAGAATTTTTTTTCCCTTTTTGGGGCCAACACTTTCCCGATTAACCCCTTTTAATGTGTTTATTAAATTGTAAGTGGTCCTACCTGGGTATGTTTTACTTTCCCCTTTTAGCCCATGTTTTAAGGTCCATGTGTCAGGAACTAAATTTAATAACCTATTGATGTTATCATTTTTTTGTGGGGAAATCAAGCCCTGATAAGGTGCCTACTGCTCATGTTTTTTAGGCCATGCTACCCTAAAAGCCAGTACTTATCAGGACCCCCATCTTGTTATAACTATCCTGTTTTTTTCTCACTGGATTTTCTCCCGCTCTAACCCAAACTCCATGTTTTCCTCCCTTCTCCTATGACTATCGTTTTTTTTATCCCTTCCACTATTAAAAGGCAGGTGGGGGGAGCATCCCCAAAAAGGGAAAAGAATGCTACCTTTTATTCTCTCATATTCTAGTAATGTTCCCTTGTTTTTGATTCTATATTCTCATATTTTTTTTTCCACTCCGGTCTCTTACTAAGGGAACAGATAATATGGCATCGTCTGGTGCTCTTCGACCCCAGGGTGGGACTGGGGGGGAAGTTGCCGCATTTCACATGCAAACCCCCTGAACCCTTTTATTCTCTTCTGTATGAAGTTAAAATATTTGGCCCAAGATCAATATGAATCGCAGTCCAGATCAAAAATTTTGTTTAAAAAAAGGGAAAAACCTGTCCAAGGATGAGAAGCAAGGATATACTGAAGCTTTTGCAAACTTAAGGAAAAATATGCAGAACAAATGGGATTTGGGAAAGTCTCAGTAGTGGCCCAAAGAAGGAATGTATCAAGGCATTTAAAAACCCCAGTAGGGTAAAACAAAAGGAGTTCCTTGGGAACTATGTGGGGGGTAGTTTTAACATCAGTAAGCCAGTTGTGCTATAATAATTAAGTATTTGCTACTAGAAATTGTTTTCTTTTTTACCAACAATTTCAGATACACTTGTAATGTGTTTATTAAATTGTAAGTGGTTTTTTCTGGGTATATTTTACTTTCCCCTTTGGGGCCATGTATATAAGGTCCATTAGTCTGAAGTATAAATTGAGTAAATATACAGTGGACCCCGGGTTACGAGCACCTCGGAAATCGTACAATTTTGTAAGTGTAATATTTTAAGTGCTTTTGTAAGTGTATTTTTGGGGGTCTGAAATGGACTAATCTACTTGACATTATTCCTTAAGGGAGAAAATTAGTTTGATAATGGCCCGGCAGCCTTCTGGGAAAGAATTGTGCTCGTAACTCCGGGGTCCACTGTACTGATTATATAATTTTTTTTGAAGAGCCAAACCCGATAAGGTGCCTACTGCTCGTGGGTTTTTAGGATCTACCCTAGAGCCAGTACTTATCAGGACTCCTATCTTGTTATAACTATCCTGTATTATTTCTCACTTTTTCCCGCTCTAACCCAAACTCCATGTTTTCCTCCCTTTTCCTATGATTTTGGCTACTTTTATCTCTTCCACTATTAAAAAAGCAGGTGGTATTTTTTTGGGTTATTAAGCCAGCTGTTATGTTATTTTCCCTTTACTTATCATCAAGGTTCTCACTACATGTACAAGTATGGGGTATTAAAGGTCTTAGGGTAAAATGATACTTACTCATGATCAGGGTGTACATACCTGAAAAAATTATTGGTTCCCCTTTACCATTCCCCAAAAGGTTATTTAAACCAACATTATAAAAATAGTTCTATATTAAGAGATATATATAATATGTACAGGTCTTACAATCTTAAACATATAACTAGCATCTTCAAACCACATGATTCACCTGCCACATTTAACTCTCTTTTTCCACATCACTCCCCACCCTCAGTGTTTTGATACACTGAAGATCACAGAATATCATGGTAACATCGTCTGCAGCACAAATTTTTACCCTTAACACACTTTTTCCCGCCCATAAAACAAAGTTAAGGTAAAAGCAAGACCCCATACCCAGATCACTGCAGCCATCTTGGGGAAGGGGGGTGGCAGCCAGCCCCCCCCCTCTCCAACATAAACAAACAAAAACCTATCGCTTTGCACATCCTCCCACATGTATCCACAATACATCTTATTACCCACAATGAGACATGCAACTTATAAACTACTTATTTAAATCGTGTATTTATAACCCATTATATTGAGAAAAACAGGTTACTTCATCTTCTTTTTTTAAATCTTAAGGTTGGCCTGACCTCAAACATCTAGGCAGTAATTTGATTAATTCAATATAATAAGGTATTCATGTTACTTAATTACAACAATACATGCTGGGTTCCACAGCCCCCATAACAAGTCCTCGCCCCCCTAACACCAGCCTATTGTAATTTCAAGGTTTTTTTGGGGTAGTGTGGGGGCCAGCCAGAGCTAGCGAGGCGCTCCCCTGTGGCAGCCTTTCCCACACCTCCCCCAAAACAAAGCAAAACCCCATGTGGTATTTATTCTACCCTATATTTTGGGTTTTTTAATCATTTACGGTCCACATAGCCCCTTGGGAAAAAGATAGTGTGTGTGATCTTCC
>WNWK01006231.1:0-108670 GCA_009830355.1 Cherax destructor | reverse complement strand
GTAAATGACATGAGGGACGGGATAGAATCAGAAGTGTCTCTATTCGCGGATGAGGGAAAATAATGAGGAGAATCACATCGGAAGAGGACCAGGCAGGGCTGCAAACAGACCTGGACAAGCTCGACATCTGGTCTAGCAGGGCTTCTCGAATTCAATCCTCCAAATGCAAAGTCATGAGGATCGGAGAAGGGCAAAGAAGCCGCTGACAGAGTACAAGCTAGGGGACAAAGGCTACAAACCTCGGCAAAGGAGAAAGCCCTTTGGGAGTGAGTATAACGCCTAGCACGTCTCCGGAGGCACACATCAACCAGATAACTGCGGCAGCATATGGGCGTCTGGCAAACCTTAGATTACGTTCCGTTACCTTAACAAGGAGTCGTTCAAGACACTGTATACCGTGTACGTCAGGCCCATACTAGGAATATGCAGCACCAGTCTGGAACCCACACCTGGTCAAGCACGTAAGGAAACTAGAGAAAGTGCAAAGGTTTGCGACAAGGTTAGTTCCACAACTCAGGGGTCTGTCTTATGAAGAAAGGTTGAGGGAAATAGGACTAACAACACTGGAGGAAAGAAGGGTCAGAGGAGACATGATAACGACATACAAAATACTGCGGGGAATTGACAAGGTAGATAGTGACAGGTTGTTTCAGAGAGGAAACACAGAAACAAGGGGACATAACTGGAAGCTGAAGACTCAGATGAGTCAGAGAGATGTCAGGAAACATTTCTTCAGCCACAGAGTAGTCAGGAAGTGGAATGGACTAGAGAAAGATATAGTGGAGGCAGGAACCATACATAGTTTTAAGACAAGGTATGATAAAGCTCATGGAGCAGGGAGAGCAGAGACCCAGTAGCAGACAGCGAAGAGGCGGGGCCAGGAGCTGAGTCTCGACCCTGCAACCACAATTAGGTGAGTACAATTAGGTGAGTACACACACACACACACACACCAGACTCGATATTTTCCACATGTGCCGTCACACTCGGAGGTCCTGATGCTATGTTACAAACCCCAGATCTGTAGATGGCAGTCTTAATGGTCTTATAAATGGAGCGGGGTTTGGGGAGGGTGCGGGTAAAGGAGCGGAATGGATGACGAAGGAGGGGAAGGTAGAGAAGTGAAAACGTTGTACAGATAAAGTAACAGGGAAAATATAGTAGAATGAAGATGTTGATAAAAAGCTGTACATTGAGACCATTACTATTATCAGTACACATACACAGGTATATGGGGACAACGACCCAGGCGTGGCGTTACTCCCTCATCAGCGATTTTATTGGGATTTTTTTAAAGTTTAATGTTTTGTAATGTGTCGGAATTTATCTTTATGAGCGATTTTGCAAGATACAGCAGTAGTGAGTAGTTTTTGTACCACTGTCATGTAGTTTTTGCAGGATTTTCTGTAGTTTTACAACAAAACAATGGTCTGCACCTTTGCAACAGTGGTTTGTAGTTTTAAAAGATCAGCTTAAAGTTTTATAAGATACAGCTGTGGTCAGTAAATTGATGGTTTACTTAAAAGTTTATAGCGAATATGAATAGTGTGATTTTATTATTACACATACAGTAGACCGTCGTTTAACACGCTAGTTACTTTCCTGAAAACGCCGTGGTAGCTAAAACCGTGTTAGACAAACTGAAAAAAAATTAAGGGAAAAATAGGGTTACGTTCCTGGGAGCCCACAAAAAGCCAAACAATTTTTTTTAGACCAACAGATCTTACAAAACAAAAGTGATTATGTAATTGTAGTTCATTGTCGTGATATATTATGTTTTTACTGCTTAAGACTACAAATGCAACAGAAATAATAGTATTTCTTACCTTAAATTGTGGGTGCTGGTGTTTGTCGATCATTGTGAAGAGAGTAGAGAGTTATGCTGTGGCCCTACTGGGCTGAGGTGGATGATAGAGGTTCTGGTACTGAAGTCGATGGTTGTACTGGAGTGTGAATAAATTCTGTAATGGATTTCTGGGCTATTTTACCCTGCAGTACATTATACAGCTGACGATAAGGTATCAGCTGCAATAGACAATATTTCAGAGCACTGCTTCTAGATTTGTCAGGGTTCTCCTCAGTGAAAAAGTCTAACTTTAAATCAGTCAGTAAATCAGTCAAGTCAGTCATTCAAGTCAACAATTCAGTCAGTTAAGTCAGTAAGTCAGTCAAGTCAGTCAGTAAGTCAGTCAAATCAGTCAAGTAAGTCAGTTAGTCAGTAATTCATCACACAAACTCATATATATTTACCTCATTCTTTTTAATTGTACAAACTGACCCTTCATTAAGGCCTCAGGCTATCTCTTGTCTAATATCTCTATTTTCTTCGTTAACTCTTTAGACTTAAACACTTATACCTTTTCTTGTCACTTTCAGCAACACTGGTATGCCTACTAGGTGCCATGATTGCTTGTCAGATACAAGATATGGCAATAAAAATATCAAAACACTATTCACAAACACAGCTAGTTTCTAACACAATGGAACTGGACACGTATGAACGAATGCTGGGATGGGGGTGGCGGGAGTGTTGGGGGTGGTGGGAGTGTTGGGGGGTGACGAACGTTCCAATTTTTTTCCCTTCCGTGTTAAGTTAATTTTACGAAGTGTTATACAAAAATATGCCGCAATTTTTCAATAGTGCTATAACCAAAACGTGCCACACAAAACAGTGTTAAACGACTGTCTAATATATATATATATATATATATATATATATATATATATATATATATATATATATATATATATATATATATATATATATATTATATATGTTTGTGTGTGTGTGTATGTTTCAACACGTCTGCCGTCTCCCACCGAGGCAGGGTGACCCAAAAAAAACACTTTCGCTATCATTCACACATAATCACTGTCTTTGCAGAGGCGCTCAGATACGACAGTTTAGATGTCACTCCAAACAGCCAATATTCTAAACCCCTCCTTGAAAGTGCAGGCATTGTACTTCCCACCTCCAGGACTCAAGTCCAGCTAACCGGTTTCAAATGCATGCACACATGTGTGAAGATGTGTAAGTACGTGAAAACACTCGGGTTTTCCTTTTTATTTTTTACTGTAGTATTTATTATATTTGCGGTCACGTGTTGTTTTTTTATATCTTCCATGTGTGTGTGTGTGTGTGTGTGTGTTGGGGATGGGAAGAAAGTGGGAAAGAAATCACTATAAATATTTGAATATAAATAAAAGAAAATGCCAAAATGAAAAATATAAATACCTGAGAGTTATCGTTCATTTCCACGGACACGTTCACAAGAACGTGCAGGGTCAGAAGCAGCACATTTTATAAGTTAAGCAGCGAAATGTTTCATTAATTATTGACAGAATTAACAAGCATGATACCTATATTTATCTAAGTGTATATATATATATGAAGTGAATATAATAACTTTCGTAAGTTACTCATATCTTAATGTAACAGAAGACTATTACATTATCTACTGAATCGAAAATCAAATTGTTAATATACAACAAATACAAAGTAATTCCCTCAAGTGCTTACGAACTAAACATTTTTTTTATTAAAGCTGAACTTCATCTAAACTCTAACATCAAGATCACGTCAGAATGGAACAGCGTATTACTGGGGATATGAAGACAAAGGTGCAGCCTGCAGAGCATTCAAGCTCAGGTGCCCAAGGAACTCCCCATCCCGTTACTTGGGTGTTCAAGAAACTACCTACCTCGTTACTCTGGTTAAGGTACTACTCATCCCGTTACTCGGGTGCTCAAGGAACTACCTACCTCATCATTCAGGTTATCAAGGTGCTATACACATCCTTAGTTGTTGAAGGAACGACCCAGCTTCTTGCTCTTGCAATCAAGAACGTCCTACCTTGTTACTCAGGGTGTCAAGATAATACCTACCTCCTTAGGTCCTCAAAACACTACCCACCTTCTTAGGTGATCAAGGCACTATCCGGGTCCCTGGGTGTTCAAGGCACTATCCGGGTCCCTGGGTGTTCGAGGAACTATCCACCTCTTTGCTCAGGTGTTTAAGGAATTATCCATCTCCTTAAGGGCTCAAGGCACTGCCCATCTCAGGTGTTTAAAAAACTACCTACTCAAATGCTCAATCGCTCAAGAAACTACTGACGTCTTTCCTCAGGCAGTGTTCGGTTTATAACATATATAAATACCTTACCAATCTGTCACTGTTGGTGGAGGAAAAAAAAGGGGAACGAAAATTTAACAAGGAGTATTTGTCATAATTTTCGGACACTGCCACCTGCAGCGATCGGATGGTCACACTCACTGCTCACGTGTGGGAGGTCGGGGGAAGGGCGGTAAGGTTCATTCCTCAGGAGGAGCAGGATGGTCCCACTCACTGCTTCAGTCTGGAAGGTCGGGGGTTCAATCCTCGGGAGGAAGAATCAACCATCATTATTTCACACAGTTACATAATTACACTTTCTTACATAAGTACAACATGATTAAGATGTACATTTTTTTATTAATTTTTAATTAATAAATAAGACGTCTTTGAAATAAAATCCATAGTCCAAAAATAAAGAAAATCTACTTATAGTTGTGTGACTAACAGACCAAGGCCAGACGAAATATAAACAGATTAAAAACAAAAACAAATATTTATTGCCTTTATGAATGACTGGATTTACTGACGAATTTAGAATATTTTTGTGAATATCACAGTTTTACAAGTGTTTTAATACAGAAGACCCTTAATGTACCGTAACACTTTTATTTCAGTAATAAATCATTAGGGTAACCGGTGGCTCGACAGAGAACAAGGATACGAGGGCGTTCTGCCGACAGTGAAGAACTGACAAGTTCTGGACATCCTTTTACTGTGACAACGTTTCACTCGGTGTAAAGCTTTACTAAGTCACTGAATTGATGAAGCTCTTCATAGAGCAAAGGTTCATCAAAATGAAAGCTTAATCTGCACCTCTGTCTTTTAATCACAGTGAATAACATGTTACTCAGGAAATAGTTAAAAAAAAAAAGTAAATTTGTAAATAATAAGTCTGGTTTTGCTGAAACTCGCGGCTTATGGCTTAACATTTCAGTATATTTTTCTTCATTAGATTGAAAACTGTCTTGGTGGCAGGGCCTTTGGCTCATGACCGAAGAATCGGAGTTTAAGTCCGAACCGAGAATGTATGGAAGAATCTCCTTACATTAGGTGTCTCTTCACCTAGATGTAAATAGGTACCTCACCGAAAGGGAAACTACACCTTTAATTTTAGGTTGCTATTTTTTTTTCTCTTTGAATCATAACTTTTCCTTAGTTCGCCTCTTTTTGTTATTCCGGGGTGAATACAATTCATCATCACTTGTATTCCACCATTCGTACTTCCTTTTTTTTGTGTTGGTATACTTCATGACTCGGGTGATCGATACAAGAGTGATAAAACGTTTTAATTCGTGCATTCATCGGCAGGTGAAAAAAATGAACTAAGTAAACTGCATGTATCGGGAAGAAGAGTGAGAGTCACTTCACCTAGACGCCACCGCCTGGCTACAGTATCTGGTCATGTGTGTTCTAGTTTGTCTTGGTATTTTGTGACAATGTGTTTATTAGTGACTATTCACTTGCATGATTTTTAGCAGCACTTCTTCTTATGGCAGTAGAGAAAAGTTTGTATTTTTGGTTTACCTTTTTCGTGTGGCCATCATCAGTGCATATTTGTAATCTCTAGATTTTTCTCACTTCAACTCTAATCGAGGTGCGGTCTACCATAAAGGCGAGTTGTTGAAATGAAGATCTATCTGCACTAACTAGATCTAGAGTGGATAAGACACTCAAGTTAACTACTCTTCTTTGGCTGACAACCTATCCAACTCCCGTTGATTTTTCTGAACTTCTTTATTCATGTGTGTGGGTGATCCTCGAGGAGACGACAGGTCTGTGCTACTTCTCCTTGGGTGTCTGCTTACCCGACTCTGAATTATCACTTTGGAAGCCAAGTGGAGAGGCCCCAGGTTTTCTTCTTCTGGGGTGTTTACCTACTAGTCATGATGGCCGTGAGAACCTAATGAAACCCCTTGTATATTACTGTAGACGTTCCAGCCAAACTTCCATCATCAGTCTTCTTTGTATTTAGTCGTTATTTATGTGTTTTTGTTTATAAATATTTATTGTTATCATACGTTAGCTTTTATCATTTGTGTCTTTATCCAGTTATTTATTCTCTTCATTATAATGAATTTTTTTTTTTATCTTACCCATGACACTTACATATGACTTTGATGTGAAATAAGCAGAGGTGTGATTAAAAAAGAATATTCTTTTTTAATCACACCTCTGCTTATTTCACATCAAAGTCATATGATTTTTTTTAAAACATTATTTGCTAAAAGTTATAAAACATAACTTGTCCTGTTTTAAGTACTTGCTGCCTGTTAGAATATATACATTCTATAAATTCTTGGACATTTAAGCGGCTTAGATAACATTATTTAATAATATAGCTGAAGAAATATTGATGATTCATCGCCATTTTTAGACAGCCTCATTATGAAAACGATTACTGGACCAAAATTCCAGCTACATCATAAATCAGCTCAACCTTGACCGGCATCATCATTTGTTTTAGTTTCTAGGATTCTGCAAAAGCTCGTATTCTCGATCATTTGAGAACTGAGAATTTGTAACCCAAATTTCAAGGAGAAAAATTTCAATATAATAAATTATATAATGTATTAAACAACGATATATATATATAATGTAAAATAGCAGTGAAAGGATTTACATGCAACACACACACACGTTTATATATATATATAATATATATATATATATATATATATATATATATATATATATATATATATATATATATATATATATGGGGAAGTGGAATAGAATTCTTCCTCCGTAAGCCATGCGTGTCGTAAGAAGCGACTAAAATGCCGGGAGCAAGGGGCTAGTAACCCCTTCTCCTGTATATATTACTAAATGTAAAAGGAGAAACTTTCGTTTTTCCTTTTGGGCCACCCTGCCTCAGTGGGAAACGGCCGACGTGTTGAAAGTATATATATATATATATATATATATATATATATATATATATATATATATATATATATATATATATATATCCTTGTCCTTGTCTTCTTCTTTTTTAGTAAATGTGTACAAGAGAAGGGGTTACTAGCCCATTGCTCCCGGCATTTTAGTCGCCTCATACGACACGCATGGCTTACGGAGGAAAGATTCTTTTCCACTTCCCCATGGACAATAGAGAAAATAAAAAGAACAAAAGCTATTAAGAAAAAGAAGAAAAACCTAGATGTGTGTATGTATATATATGCATGTGCATGCCTGTGTAGTGTGACCTAAAGTGTAAGTAGAAGTAGCTAGATATACCTGTTATCCAGCGTGTTTATGAGACAGAAAAAAGACACCAGCAATCCTACCATCATGTAAAACAGTTTCAGGTTTCTGTTTCACAGTCACCTGGCAGGACGGTAGTACCTCTCTGGGTGGTTGCTGTCTACCGTGGTTGTTCAATATATTTATAGATGGGGTTGTAAGAGAAGTGAATGCGAGGGTCTTGGCAAGAGGTGTGGGGTTAAAAGATAAAGAACTAAATACAAAGTGGGAGTTGTCACAGTTGCTTTTTGCTGATGACACTGTGCTTTTGGGAGATTCTGAAGAGAAGTTGCAGAGGTTGGTGGATGAATTTGGTAGGGTGTGTAAAAGAAGAAAATTGAAAGTGAATATAGGAAAGAGTAAGGTGATGAGGATAACAAAAAGATTAGGTGACGAAAGATTGGATATCATATTGGAGGGAGAGAGTATGGAGGAGGTGAATGTATTCAGATATTTGGGAGTGGACATGTCAGCAGATGGGTCTATGAAGGATTAGGTGAATCATAGAATTGATGAGGGAAAAAGGGTGAGTGGAGCACTTCGGAGTCTTTGGAGACAAAGAACTTTGTCTATGGAAGTAAAGAAGGGAATGTATGAGAGTATAGTTATACCAACACTCTTATATGGGTGTGAAGCATAAGTGATGAATGTTGCAACGAGGAGAAGGAGGGCAGTGGAGATGTCATGTCTGAGGTCAATGTGTGGTGTGAATATAATGCAGAGAATTCGGAGTTTGGAAATTAGGAGGAGGTGCGGGATTACCAAAACTATTATACAGAGAGCTGAGGAGGGGTTGTTGAGGTGGTTCGGACATGTAGAGAGAATGGAACGAGACAGAGTGACTTCGAGAGTGTATAAATCTGTAGTGGAGGGAAGGCGGGGTAGGGGTCGGCCTATGAAAGGTTGGAGGGAGGGGGTAAAGGAAGTTTGTGTGCGAGGGCTTGGATTTCAGCAAGCATGTGTGAGCGTATTTGAGAGGAGTGAATGGAGACAAATGGTTTTTAATACTTGACGTGCTGTTGGAGTGTGAGCAAAGTAACATTTATGAAGGGATTCAGGGAAACCGGCAGGCCGGACTTGAGTCCTGAAGATGGGAAGTACAGTGTCTGCACTCTGAAGGAGGGGTGTTAATGTTGCAGTTTTATGACTGTAGTGTAAAGCACACCTTTGGCAAGACAGTGATGGAGTGAATGATGATGAAAGTTTTTCTTTTTCGGGCCACCCTGCCTTGGTGGGAATCGGCCGATGTGTTAATAAAAAAAAAAAAAAAAAAAAATATATATATATATATATATATATATATATATATATATATATATATATATATATATATATATATATATATATATATATATATATATATATATCTTTTGCCTGTTACCCATCAAGAAGGGTGCCCTGATGACGGTGAGTGGCTCTTTGTGCAAGGCACTGAACTTACCCTTTAAAAAAAATTCTTCGATCGAAACTGAAGGCCTTTATCCCCCTAGGCGCTATATAACCACCTGAACCACCTGACGAAAGAAACATCTCAGTCTGTCTCATCGAGTCTCGGAACACTGCTCACATCAATCTTTCAGAATAATTAACACTGAGGTTGTAAGACATCCACTGGGAAATATCTTTTATGATGAATTAAGAACAATGTTTTTCATTACTTTTATTTTTATGAAGAGGCGCTGCACCTATAGGGGTTATTATACACCGCTTGGGCAAGAGGTGGTGAGATTTGATCTGAGAGGAGGGTAGGTCCAGTTCATTGAATCAAGGGCTCTTTACCAAGCATCAAGGCGCTCCCTTGAAAGGAGTTCGTCCATAAATAACCATGGGCGAGTTATCCTCACCGGTTAATGTATGACAAACTGCAGAGACCTGAATGTTGATGTCAAGCCAAGTCGGTTTGAGCAGCCCATTCTGGCACCAACAGTGATAAACGTCTAATATTCTGACACCAACGGTGATAAGCGTAAACTATTCTGGCACGAACATTGATGAACGTCAACCATTCTGGCACCAACATTGATGAACGTCAACCATTCTACGCGCTCTCTCTTTCCTCCGCAACCACGTTGACAGACATATGACAGCATGTTTCTCTAATTTCCTCATTTGTGATAAAATATACCTATGGAAGCTTATCTTAAAGTCAAGAAAAAACTGAGAAAAATGCTAATTGTGGATCAACTGACTTTGAACAAAACGTAAAGTTTTGACTTATTAAAACGATAATAGGTAGCATCCGGCTGGAGGGTAGAGGATCCTCGACACCGATCACAGGCATCTCAGCTAAACAATATCAAATATGAAGATCAGATTTACAGTTTTTCACTATCAGGATAGGAAATCTGCCACATAGTGGTACGATGATGACGGCGAAGGGCTCTTGATTCGTGGAACCGGAGCTATCCTCCATCTACTCGAATCAAGCCTTATTACTTCGCATTCTCCAGTTGCTTTATGACTCTTGAATAATAATAATAATAATAATAATAATAATAATAATAATAATAATAATGATAATATAAAAGTGGCACAAGACTTGTTTCAGTGTTATTTCCCGAGTGATAAGATGACAATATAGACATTAGTTTACATCGTTTATGTTATAAGAAGGTTATGATTTTTGGCTTCAGCGGATTCTGGTTGTCCATCGGTTACATATACCAAGCCTACACAAAGGTGCTACTCAGGCAACATTACTAACAGCTTAATATTAAAAAAAAAAAATATTAACCTGAACTTAACAGTGGCTCCCTGTCACCTGATCAAGTGTACTGGGACCGGTAACCTGATCAAGTGAACTAGAACCGGTAACCTGATCAAGTGTACTGGGACCAGTAACCTGATCAAGTAGATAAATTTAGATTTAGAAAGGACATAGGTAAGTACTGGTTTTCGAACAGAGTTGTGGATGCGTGGAACAATCTTCTGTGTAGGGTGATGGAGGCTAGGACCTTGGGTGGCTTTAACAAGAAATTGGACAAATATATGAGTGGGAGGGACTGGGTTTGATTGGTGTCGTGGGTACAGGAGTAAATTCTTGGGTAGCTTTAGGTAGTGGTGGTTTTGATAAGGACCTGCCTTGTATGGACCAGTAGGCCTTCTGCAGTGTTCCTCCATTCTGGGATCGGTAACCTGATCAAGTGTACTGGGACCGGTAACCTGATCACGTGTACTGGGACCGGAAACCTGAACACGTGTACTGGGACCGGTAACCTGATCAGGCGTAGTTGCACCGGTCATTTGATCAGGTGTAGTAGTAGTACCTTTCACCGGATCAGGTGTAATGAGACCTGTCAACCTGAGGTTTATCAAGACCTCCTGGACTGGAACGATGTCTTAATAAAAGGTCTTCCTGCTCTAAGTGTCACGATATTGCCAGCTACGAGCTGTGATACAGAGTCCAATTCAACGAAAGGTGGTTGATTGGTTGGTCAATGGGTTTTACAGCTTAAAGACTACACGAAGGTCATTGAGGCTGATCGTAATCGCTTTAGCACCAGTGAAGGACACTTTAATCATCGGAAAAGGGAGTAAAGTATACTTCCAGCATATGTATACTGTAAAATATCCACCTCCATATATATATACCCTGAGCACTCGTACATATGAATGTTCCACGACTGGAGGAAGACGGCAGGGGTGCATTTAAATGCTTTGCCTCACGCCTCAGCTGGGAATCAAACTCAGGGCCAGCAGAGAGCCAATTAGAATATAGAAAAGTATGCCATCAGACTATAAAAGCAGCGGCTGGAACCGTTCACAAGAGCAAATTCAAAATCAGATATACATCTTTAAAAAACGTTTTCGTCAGCCCTGGACCCCAAACGTGGCCTTATAATGACTGAGGAAAGACCGAAATGCCGTCTAAAGCTTCATCTATGTTAATAGATGAAGCTTTAGACGGTTTATGGCATTTTGTATAGAAGTATAGATAAATGCCATAAACTGCTCTTGAAAGTTTCGACCAGAACAACCACTTTCACAACATAGTTGAACCCTTTGCCAAAAAACTTCTTCATCGTTATCCTACACAGCAACTACCTATCTCCCCATTCCGTGCAGGTCCCTCTCAAATCCAACCTTCACAACATTCTCCACCTGACTCTCCACGTCACTATGCTCTCCATATATACTCATGTACTCTCTTCTCAGGTAAATCTGTTTGTGACTTGATAAAGTCCACTCTGTGGGTGAAACGTAGTCAATAAGGGATCGCATTATACTGCGTTTGTGTATTTTTTCCGTCTTATTAACATATTTGTCAACAAGACGAAACATATCGATGGTATGTTCTATTATTGGTATATAAAACTTCAATTACACTTCCCAGGCAAAGCCCGTCCTCTTGACACAGACATCACGGCAGTGCTGTGAGAACAGTCAAATGGATGTCTGTTGACGGCCCCTTGAACAGTTGAATTATGACTGTTTTACATAAGCCACTCTCAGTGGCTGCCAGTTTTCTTTTCGCTCTTCTGACGATTTTATCGATTTTTATATTTATAGTTTTAGCGTTATAAAGAAACCAAAGCCAGTCCAACCCAACCCAACAAACCCAACCCAACCTAACTTGTAAATGGGCTGTGACATAGTAATTAGGAGGTAGGGATAAGGGGCGAGCTGTTAACACTGACCTCAGTCTGTTTAGGTCTTGTTAACACTGACCTCAGTCTGTTTAGGTCTTGTTAACACTGACCTCAGTCTGTTTAGGTCTTGTTAACACGGACCTCAGTCTGTTTAGGTCTTGTTAACACGGACCTCAGTCTGTTTAGGTCTTGTTAACACGGACCTCAGTCTGTTTAGGTCTTGTTAACACGGACTAGTCGTTTAGGTCTTGTTAACACGGACCTCAGTCTGTTTAGGTCTTGTTAACACGGACCTCAGTCTGTTTAGGTCTTGTTAACACGGACCTCAGTCTGTTTAGGTCTTGTTAACACGGACCTCAGTCTGTTTAGGTCTTGTTAACACGGACCTCAGTCTGTTTAGGTCTTGTTAACACGGACCTCAGTCTGTTTAGGTCTTGTTAACACGGACCTCAGTCTGTTTAGGTCTTGTTAACACGGACCTCAGTCTGTTTAGGTCTTGTTAACACGGACCTCAGTCTGTTTAGGTCTTGTTAACACGGACCTCAGTCTGTTTAGGTCTTGTTAACACGGACCTCAGTCTGTTTAGGTCTTGTTAACACGGACCTCAGTCTGTTTAGGTCTTGTTAACACGGACCTCAGTCTGTTTAGGTCTTGTTAACACGGACCTCAGTCTGTTTAGGTCTTGTTAACACGGACCTCAGTCTGTTTAGGTCTTGTTAACACGGACCTCAGTCTGTTTAGGTCTTGTTAACACGGACCTCAGTCTGTTTAGGTCTTGTTAACACGGACCTCAGTCTGTTTAGGTCTTGTTAACACTGACCTCAGTCTGTTTAGGTCTTGTTAACACTGACCTCAGTCTGTTTAGGTCTTGTTAACACTGACCTCAGTCTGTTTAGGTCTTGTTAACACTGCCCTCAAACTGTTTAGGTCTTGTTAACACTGACCTCAATCTGTTTAGGTCTTCTTAACACTGACCTCAGTCTGTTTAGATCTTGTTAACACTGACCTCAGTCTGTTTAGGTCTTGTTAACACTGTCCTCAATCTGTTTAGGTCTTGTTAACACTGACCTCAGTCTGTTTAGGTCTTGTTAACACTGACCTCAGTCTGTTTAGGTCTTGTTAACACTGTCTTCAATCTGTTTAGATCTTGTTAACACTGACCTCAGTCTGTTTAGGTCTTGTTAACACTGTCCTCAATCTGTTTAGGTCTTGTTAACACTGACCTCAATCTGTTTAGGTCTTGTTAACACTGACCTCAGTCTGTTTAGGTGTTGTTAACACTGTCCTCAATCTGTTTAGGTCTTGTTAACACTGTCCTCAATCTGTTTAGGTGTTGTTAACACTGTCCTCAATCTGTTTAGGTCTTGTTAACACTGTCCTCAATCTGTTTAGGTCTTGTTAACACTGTCCTCAATCTGTTTAGGTCTTGTTAACACTGACCTCAGTCTGTTTAGGTCTTGTTAACACTGTCCTCAATCTGTTTAGGTCTTGTTAACACTGACCTCAGTCTGTTTAGGTCTTGTTAACACTGACCTTAGTCTGTTTAGGTCTTTTTAACACTGTCATCAATCTGTTTAGGTCTTGTTAACACTGTCCTCAGTCTGTTTAGGTCTTGTTAACACTGACCTTAGTCTGCTTAGGTCTTTTTTATTCGTTAACCTAAGTCACCCTTCCGACTTTTCCCTCCCAGTAAGAACAAAATGAAAGGAGGACAGGGAGTCGCTGATGAAGCTGTTCCAGCGAGGTTTGCCGTATGAGTCAGGGAAAAAAATGTTTTAGGGATAAAAAAAATCTTTATAGCGAGGCTGAGATAAAGAACTTGGTGTGAAGCGCGGACTCTTACGACCCTCACGTCCATCCTGCATAATGAGCAGCCAGGCAGAGAATATGGCACAAAATAGGTGCCTCTCAGCAGCAACATCCTCACCCCTGTGAGGGTATTGCTACTGAGAGAGCCATTGAATTGCCCACGAACGTCTGGCTATTGACTGAATGACGGTGAATATTTTTCTTTTTTCTTCCCCTGGATATCCCTTCCACGGTGACACTAAGCCACTGGTTACGCAATTGTGTTTTTCTCCTTTATCTCGGGGGATGAGCGTTAAAGCCGTAGGGAGGGGTCATACAGCTCCTTGGGGAATGGGGGCCGATCAAATTCGATTCAAGGAAGGGTAAGGGTAGCTCCGGTTCCTAGGATCACGAGCCTTCACTGGTGTGAAGGCTCGTGCCATGCAAGGCAGGCACGGTGGCTGGAGTAACTGTCTCAGTGGCCTCCAGTTCTCAGATCGTCAAAAGTTACTCTCGGAAAAACATTTTTTTGCATCCGTCAAATTACACTAAGTGATATTTAATTAAGTTACGTTAATGTAACCTAACTTACACTAACCTAACCTGTCGTAATTTTACCTAACTTAATGTAATCTAAGCTAACCTAGGTTAACCTTACCTAGTTTAACCTAACTTGATCTAACCTGACCTAACATAAACCTAGCATTTGCAGAGTAATCTGCTGAAACTCGATGGAAAATACGACATTGCGACTTAGGAGGAGAGACTGAAGGAGAAGTTGCAGAATCGCCAGAATGAGGCGTCATGAACCTTGCATGGCGAGAGTTGCAGGAGAGGGTTGGACTACACACACATCGTATGCATTTACATATACATGCATGCACAAGCAGGACAGCCCACCCACCCGCCCACCAGTCCTCACGCACAAACACAGCCTAAGTAATATAAGGTCCCTCACACACACACACAAACAAATTAAACGAAGCAAAGCTGTTTCAAAGTAAAGATTACTAAGGGTAATTCGCAAACAAAACGATGGTAACATAAAATATAGTAAACATGGAGTTATACCATGAGGGAAAGATAAGGAAAATCGACTAGCTAAATTTTTTTCGAGGAACCTAAAACTTATCTAGAAATGATAATAATAGTAAAGGGGAATTACTATCTAAACAAAACGAAATGGAAGACGACCCTACGGAAAAGGATCAAATAAACCGAGTAACAGACAATCAGATAAGAAAGGCAGGTGAATTCTTGTAAAACAGAGACAGTTCAGAGCAATATGAAGAAAAGACACCTTATAGAACAATCATTTATACAACGTTTCGCTCAGTGTACGACGCCATTTGGATAACAACGAGAGTTACAAGTATGTGTTTGTTGACAAGCATTGCTCAGAATGCAGCAATGCAGAGTAAAAAAAATCGATCGCATTGACCAACATGAACACAGAACACCAAGACAAATGCAAATAATTAAAAGCTGTGGAAAGCAAATGTTGACACAGAAAGACATTTTTGTTTTAGTGAGAGAGAAAACAAATTTATATAGATTACAAGAAACACAATTCAGAATGACTGCAAAAATGGCTAGAATGTTTCAATATTAAGGAGAATTTTGTAAGATACAAAGGAACAAGTAAGTTTGAGATAAATAAGAATCAGCTTCAATAACTAACACTCCCTCATTTTAGCCATAAAGAGTTGTTAAAAGGACTCGAAGACCTAAAGAAACAGGTGAAAAACTTGTAAAGACAGCAGGTAGACAAGATCTTTCGAAAGTGAGTGTGCGTGTGTGTGTGTGTGTGTGTGTGTGCGTGTGTGTGTGTGTGCATGTGTGCGTGTGTGTGTGTGTGTGTTTGTGTGTGTGTATGTGTGAAATGAAAGGATTATATTAAGTGATCACATAGAAAATTTCAAAAAAAGGTAAAAACAGTTTTTCCAGCAGAACAACACCGCTAAACTCACCCATTAAAAGTTACATGGCAACACCGAACAGCGTACATATACAAATAGGACAAATCGATTACACGATGGATTCCATGAAACAAACAATATGTTGATCTGAGACAGATTCCCAGATAAGCAAAATGCAATGGAATAAAGTACAAATGAACGACATATACAAAATGCAATGCAATAAAGTACAGATAAACGACATATACAAAATGCAATGCAATAAAGTACAGATAAACACGACATACATACAAAATGCAATGCAATAAAGTACAGATAACGACATATACAAAATGCAATGCAATAAAGTACAGATGAACGACATATACAAAATGCAATGCAATAAAGTACAGATAAACGACATATACAAAATGCAATGCAATAAAGTACAAATGAACGACATATACAAAATGCAATGCAATAAAGTACAGATAAACGACATATACAAAATGCAATGCAATAAAGTACAGATAAACGACATTACAAAATGCAATGCAATAAGTACAGATGAACGACATGTACAAAATGCAATGCAATAAAGTACTGATGAACGACATATACAAAATGCAATGCAATAAAGTACAGATGAACGACATATACATAAAGTTCTGCATTATATATGAAAATTGAATATTTTTTTTAAGCAAGGATAAACAAAATAAAACCTAACTTCAACAGATGGTACTGGAAAGTCCACGAAACACTAAAGAGGTTTGAACAAATACTGGAGGCACGCCAACGCAGAGACTTATCAGAAATTCAGATAAGCCAGAAAATAATATTTCAGTGTAAGGAGTGAGGAAGAAACTTTGAAAAAGAAATAGTAGTGAAGAGCAAGACTGAACCAAGTCTCCCACTCAACTGTGTTAAAACTCATCTAAACATTAATGACATAATACGTATTCATGTATTTCATGAAGTGCTAAATCCGTGTGGGTTATTCAGCATGAGAGTGGTGAGGCTTATCTTGAGTTCGTGTGGGTTATTCAGCATAAGGAGTGGTGGCTTATCTTGAGTTCGTGTGGGTTATTCAGCATAAGGAGTGGTGGCTTATCTTGAGTTCGTGTGGGTTATTCAGCATAAGGAGTTGTGGCTTATCTTGAGTTCGTGTGGGTTATTCAGCATAAGGAGTGGTGGCTTATCTTGAGTTCGTGGGTTATTCAGCATAAGGAGTGGTGGCTTATCTTGAGTTCGTGTGGTTATTCAGCATAAGGAGTTGTGGCTTATTTTGAGTTCGTGTGGGTTATTCAGCATAAGGAGTTGTGGCTTATCTTGAGTTCGTGTGGGTTATTCAGCATAAGGAGTGGTGGCTTATCTTGAGTTCGTGTGGGTTATACAGCATAAGGAGTGGTGGAAGCTGGAGGTGCTGTCTGCTTAACACACTCAGATCTATCATCAACCAAGCTGCTGGCAAACGCTAGACAAAATACAAAGAATCAAGGGTGTCAGTTAGGTTAGGTTAGGTTAGGTTTGTCAGGAAGCAGGACAAGTGTTTCCTGACCCACCATTAGAACTTTTGGTCATCTGACCGAGGCCTTCCGCTGGCTTACCGGTCCACCTCTTTAAAAATTATGGTTATTATAACCATATTGAAACAGTGAGGTGGTCTGATAACGTGTCTACGGAAGCGACTACTTATTATCAAACTTCCACTATACGTATAATTATATCGCCTACCATCACGACCTCAGTCTTGTGTCTTGAGTGAAAAATAGTTCGACATGGAACCTGAACAGTTACATTAATTAATATATTGTATTAATTCGAAACTGAACTATATAGATGAATATTTCGTTGTCATATAGGTAGCGTACATTTAAAAATGAAAAATTTCAATAACCTTGAATGGTTGAATAACACTGAAGAAGTTATTCCTCAAAAAATCCAATAAAATTTATTTTCATCGACTGACCTTTTTTGGAACTCAAAAAAAATTAAAAAAATTCTGTTAAATGTATTTGATTTAGACTGCCAATTCGTGAGGAAATTTCAAGAACTTAGAAAAATTGCCACAAACACGAGTAATAAGACCTTTTGTTCTTTCATAATGACACGTATGGAAGTTTGATGGCTCGTTCTTGATACTTAACTCATTATATAAGCGATATATTTTCCTGTTTACTACTAAACTAATTATTTCTTATGGGCTGGATTGGCTTTTTCTACTGGTCCTTACAATACTGCCTTGAACCTTCGGCATCACGGCAGTTCAACCGTCCTACCTGCGGCCCCTGGTCTTCCCTCTTCTCATGTACACACCTACCTGGGCTCCTCTCCATTCCTTTGCACTGTTGCAAGATCTTGAAAAAGTGTTTGGCTGCAGCTCGAAAGGCCTAGAGAAACTATTCACTTTCCCCTGTGGTTGTTTTACATTCTATTATTGCTTGTTTACGATTACTGCACACATACACACACACACAAGCTCTTGAAAAAGCTTTGGTTGCAACACGAAAGACCTAGAGCTACTATTCAACTTCCTCCCTGGTTGTTTTACATCTGTTATTGCATCTTTCACCTCCAGTTTCCGTAAGACCACCATAGCTGTGATTATTGTTACTCTTAAAATCATAAAAAAACATTAGGACTACACCTGAAGGATGCCATCCCCTCCAAATAAGAACACTACTACAAGGGTCTACAATATTGCATGTGGGGAATGCAGCAAGGTTGGGGAGACAGTGCTTGATCATCCACCTCGCTCTCAAGCAGATACTCTTGGTATACCAGTGGTATTTAGTACCGACAAGATGATGAATTAGACATGTGCAACATCTGGGTGTCTTTAGTTGTAGATGTTTCGTCATTCATTGGCTTTATCCGTGTTTGATGGATAATTCGAGGGTTATCTACTGCAGGATTCACTCGCACGTCTTGAACCGGAGAGCAACGCACCAACTGTTTCAGGAGAGATTCTATCGCAGGATGGTGGAACCAGCAGCGACCATTAGTCTTAGTGAGACAACTGCGTACAACAATGTAACATACATACTGGATGGATCCGTCACTCACATCATCCACGATTTTTATATATAAAATGTTAGTCATCCCTGACCCTTCACCTTGCCTCCCTGACCCTTCACCTTACCTCCCTGACCTCACCACTTACCTCACCCCTGGATCATTTCTTTTACTCCACCTTTGAATCTCTCCAGTGACCTCTCTCGAGCTTGACCTCAGGGTGCTCCTTTGCCTTATAAAACTTTATCAGGTCGGACTTTATCATGTCCAGCCTCGGGCAAAAGTTGTGACACTAATAAACTCTTCCCCTGGCTCGGTTAACAGCGCACTCAACTCATTTATTGAGTGTCCGTGGTTCGATCCCCACAAAGTTGGAAACGTTGGGCATGTTTCTTTACACATGCTGTCCCTGTTTACATAGCATTAAGTAGGTACCTGGGTGTTAATCGACTGTAGTGGGTCACATCCAGGGGGTTGTACATAACAACATAAGAAAGGAGGAACACTGCAGCAGGCCTGTTGGCCCATACTAGGCAGGTCCATCACAATCCGTCCCACTAACAGAATATTTGCTCAACCCAATTTTCAATGCTACCCAAGAAATAAGCTTTGACAATTCTACCCACTCATGCGCGAGTCCCACTCAAATCCAACCCCTCTCACTCATGAATTTATCCAACCTAAATTTGAAACTACCCAAGGTTCTAGCTTCAATAACCCTACTAGGCAGACTGTTCCACTCATCAACTGCCCTATTTCCAAACCAATACTTTCCTATATCCTTTCTAAATCTAAACTTATTTAATTTGAATCCATTATTGCGGGTTCTCTCTTGGAGAGATATTCTCAAGACCTTATTTATATCCCCTTTGTTAATACCCATCTTCCACTTGTATACCTCGATCATGTCTCCCCTTAGTGCTGGGCTTTGAAATGAGCTGAGGTAGGAAAAAAGATAAAACTGCAATATAGCGTCTTTTGTCTCATACATTACCATAACTGGCAACACCACCACCACATGCAACACCACCACCACATGCAGCCTCACCACAACATGCACCAACACCACAATCACATGCAACACCCCTACTAACACTACATTAAAAATTACAATCGCCACGACCACACACAACACCACTATCACTACTACATATAACACCAACACTTCTATGACATGCATCACCACAGCATCCACCACCACAGCATGCACCACCACAGCATCCACCACCACAGCATGCACCACCACAGCATCACACCACAGCATGCACCACCACAGCATGCACCACCACAGCATGCACCACCAAGCAGAGGGAAGAAGCGCGACGAGGCAGTGAAAGTAAAAGTTTTTCTGCACTAATTAGCATACGTCGTATCAGCTGCCATGAATCACTCACTCAATCAATAACACCGCCGATACCTCTCCAGATAATGTCCCGCCGGGATATATTAAAATAAATAACACCCTCATCATACACCATGGTCATGTCTTGAGGGGTTATCGGGAACAATACCCTAGAATAGGTTTCTGGGAGGAACGCTTGAGTGGGCGAGCGTGTTGCTCAGGTTTAGGACCCCCCAAAAAATTATGCAAACACGGTCGGACATGACCAGCAGCAGCAGCTGTGGGTGCTGGCGGAGATCGTGACAGTTTTCCACACCAGGGGACCAGAAGGCTCAGACTTGCGGCGCATCCGTAGGGGAGAATCGCCCATCTTGCCCGCCGCAAAATCCGTAGCATATTTGCCGGCGTTGCCCGCATATTCATGAGGGTATAATGAAGACATTTCTGTGCCCCCGTGTCTTCCCTTCATCCCCATCCTACACTTACCCCAACTTTTTCTCCCCACGCCTTCCCCCCGCGCCCCCTTTTCCTCAACCATTAAACACACCGAAGTGCTCGTCACACAGCTCCTTCCCTTCCCCCTGCCCCTTCAACCTCCCCTTCACCCCATGTAAAGCACTCTCTCACCTCCCACACACCAGCAAGCACACACACGCTTCCAGTCGATTTACATACAACAGAATCGATATTCATGGTAGACACAGGAATAATTGGAGGAAGGAAGGGGAAGAGAGAGGGAGCAAGAGAGAGAGAAAGCAAGAGAGCGATAAAGCAAGAAAGAGAAAGCGAGCAGGAGAGCTAGCAAGAGCGCGAGAGCAGAGAGAGAGAGAGAGAGAGAGAGAGAGAGAGAGAGAGAGATTCTCTCTACAAACGCTTAGTGTATTCCAGCTCTCTGGAATGGAAGGTGATCAGCATTGATCCCAGGAAGATGAGAGCAGCTGCAATACTGGGATCAGGAGTCCGTTATCAGCACCAAGGCATAAACTCCCTTCCATCCCAGTCATACCCGGTACTGGATCCCAGTCATACCCGGTACTGCATCCCAGTCATACCCGGTACTGCATCCCAGTCATACCCGGTACTGCATCCCAGTCATACCCGGTACTGCATCCCAGTCATACCCGGTACTGCATCCCAGTCATACCCGGTACTGCATCCCAGTCATACCCAGTACTGCATCCCAGTCATACCGGTACTGCATCCCAGTCATACCAGGTACTGCATCCCAGTCATACCGTACTGCATCCCAGTCATACCAGTACTGCATCCAGTCATACCAGTACTGCATCCCAGTCATACCGGTACTGCATCCATCATACCGTACTGCATCCCAGTCATACCGGTACTGCATCCCAGTCATACCCGGTACTGCAATCCAGCCATACCCGGTACTGCATCCCAGTCATACCCGGCACTGCATCCCAGTCATACCCGGTACTGCAACCCAGCTATACCCGGTACAAAGGCAGTATTTTTTTTCCATTACAGTTTAGAGTGAGCAACAGTGTATAACGGGAATGGGAATTAAGACATGAACGAAAATGACAGTGAATAAGAAGAATGGGAATGACAGTGTACAACTAGAATGAGAAAGAATGTATAAACAGGAATGGAAATATTTGAATTTAACTATAAATGATAACGGCTGTGCATAAAATAAATGTGAATGTCAGTGAATAACAGGAATGGGAGTGAAGACGTATAATAGGAATGATGGGGTATAACGGGAATGGGAATGAAGGCGTGTAACAGGAATGGGAATGAAGATTTATAATAGGAATGGGAATGAAGGCGTATAAAAGGAATGGGAATGAAGATTTATAATAGGAATGGAATGAAGGCGTATAACTGGAATTTGAATGAAGACGTATAACAGGAATGAGAATACCAGTGTAAAAAATGAATGAGAAAGAATGTATAACAATAATAGAGAAATCTCTATTTAATAATAACTGGGAATGGCAGTGTATAAGACTGTGGTGAGGTGAGTGGGAGGGTAGGAGAGGAGAGACGGCGGAGGTGAGGTGGGTGGGTAGGGAGGAGAGGAGAGCGGCGGAGGTGAGGTGGGTGGGTAGGGAGGAGAGACGGCGGAGGTGAGGTGGGTGGGTAGGGAGGAAGGAGAGACGGTCGAGGTGAGGTGAGTGGGTGGGGAGGAGAGGAGAGACGGCGGAGGTGAGGTGGATGGGTGGGGAGGAGAGGAGAGACGGCGGAGGTGAGGTGGGTGGGTGGGGAGGAGAGGAGAGACGGCGGAGGTGAGGTGGGTGGGTAGGGAGGAGAGGAGAGACGGCCGAGGTGAGGTGGGTGGGTGGGGAGGAGGACGCGGAGGTGAGGTGGATGGGTGGGGAGGAGAGGAGAGACGGCGGAGGTGAGGTGGGTGGGTAGGAGAGGAGACGGCGGAGGTGAGGTGGGTGGGTAGGAGAGGAGAGACGGCGGAGGTGAGGTGGGTGGGTGGGGAGGAGAGGAGAGACGGAGAGACGGCGGAGGTGAGGTGGATGGGTGGGGAGGAGAGGAGAGACGGCGGAGGTGAGGTGGGTGGGTAGGAGAGGAGAGACGGCGGAGGTGAGGTGGGTGGGTGGGGAGGAGAGGAGAGACGGCGGAGGTGAGGTGGGTGGGTGGGGAGGAAAGGAGAGACGGCGGAGGTGAGGTGGGTGGGTGGGGAGGAGATTAGAGACGGCGGAGGAGAGGTGGGTGGGTGGGGAGGAGAGGAGAGACGGTGGAGGTGAGGTGGGTGGGGAGGAGAGACGGCGGAGGTGAGATGGGTGGGAAGGAGAGTGTCAGTAGTGTACTGAATCCCTATGTATATACTTGTGTAGTGTATTGTAAAGTACTAGTTATATTTATACGTAAGATCCCTTGCTACCCTAGCTACCTATGACGTCATGAGTCCTGAGCTTGTGCCCAGAGGCATCTTCCTCATTTCGACGGCAGGCCTAGGCAACGACAGGTAGGCTGGCACAGGCTCCCCTCTCAATACACAGTCACCAACCCACCAGTGTGTTTCACTACGTCCGTGATTATCTCCTAGAACCCCTCCAACAAATGGTGGTGTCAGTAGTATGTACTGAAGCATATTGATATAAATGTGTAGTGCATTATAAGTAATTCTAGCTATGTTATATTCGTGATCCCTTGTTACTTGTGACGTCAGAGACCCGCGCCATGTGAGCGCAGCGTCAGAGGCCTCTCCGTCACTCTCGGTATAGGCGTAGTACTGAACAGAAGGCTGGGCTCCCCTTTTCCCACTGACTCATCCAATATACCGTCACCACCCATCAAGAGAGTTTCACTACGACCAACTATCATCTCCTAGAACCCATACAATAAGAGAGACGGCAGAGGTTAGGTGAGGTGGGCGGGGAGGAGAGGAGAGACGGCGGAGGTGAGGTGGGCGGGGAGGAGAGGAGAGACGGCGGAGGTGAGGTGGGCGGGGAGGAGAGGAGAGACGGCGGAGGTGAGGTGAGTGGGCGGGGAGGAGAGGAGAGACGGCGGAGGTGAGGTGAGTGGGGGGAGGAGAGGAGAGACGGCGGAGGGGGGTGAGGTGGGGGGAGGAGAGGAGAGACGGCGGAGGTGAGGTGAGTGGGCGGGGAGGAGAGGAGAGACGGCGGAGGGAGGTGAGTGGGCGGGGAGGAGAGGAGAGACGGCGGAGGTGAGGTGAGTGGGCGGGAGGAGAGGAGAGACGGCGGAGGTGAGGTGAGTGGGCGGGGAGGAGAGGAGAGACGGCGGAGGGAGGTGAGTGGGCGGGAGGAGAGGAGAGACGGCGGAGGGAGGTGAGGTGGGCGGGGAGGAGAGGAGAGACGGCGGAGGTGAGGTGAGGTGGGCGGGGAGGAGAGGAGAGACGGCGGAGGTGAGGTGAGGTGAGGTGGGGAGGAGAGGAGAGAGCGGAGGGAGGTGAGGTGGGCGGAGAAGGAAGACGCGGAGGTGAGGTGAGGTGAGTGGGCAGGGGAGGAGAGAGACGGCGGAGGTGAGTGAGTGGGCGGGGAGGAGAGGAGAGACGGCGGAGGGGAGGTGAGGTGAGGTGGGGAGGAGAGGAAAATCAGATGATTAAGACACATATTCATCAGTTAAGAATCTTTACTGATGAAACGTTACGCCTACACAGTAGGCTTCTTCAAAGACTTAGGCGGCAGGTGTAGTAATGAACTGAAGAAGTCTACAGTGTAGACGAAAACTTTCAGCAATAAAGAGACCCAAGTGTTGTAGATGTATCTTAATAAAGAGACCCAAGTGTTGTAGATGTATCTTAATAAAGAGACCCAAGTGTTGTAGATGTATCTTAATAAAGAGACCCAAGTGTTGTAGATGTATCTTAATAAAGAGACCCAAGTGTTGTAGATGTATCTTAATAAAGAGACCCAAGTGTTGTAGATGTATCTTAATCAACAACTTGTCGGTATTTTATATTTTCACTTAGAACAGTCACGAGGAAGAGCAGGGAGAAAGGAAGGCAACCCAGGCTCGATCTGAGAAAGCAGAGGGGTAACTCCAATTCCTCGGATCAAGAGTCCCTCGCCAGCATCGTGGCACCCACTTGGAAGGTCAGAGGTAAGAATCGTGAGTGAAAACCAAAATTCAGTAAAAATAAAATTAGCATTGGAAAAGTGTCTCTGGCAAAAAAATATGAAGATTATACCTTGTTCAGAGTAGTTTTTGCCCAGAGAATAAACTCGTAAAGAGAGAAATAGATCGCGGGTAGTCATGGAGGAGGTAGAGAGGGGTCAAGGGTTATTACGAGGACGAGTGTTGAATCGTAGGCAGTACAGTGGTTAATGGAAGACTAAGGTGATGCATGTCACTCATCCGGAGGTGAAGAATCTTAGCCCACAGGTGTACTCACCTATTTGTGGTTGCTGCAGGGGTCGAGACTCAGCTCCTGGCCCTGCCTCTTCACTGAGTGTGTATGTGTGTGTCAGTTAGTTACCTGTTGTCAAAGGCACTTGTCTTAAGACACTTAGCCTCTTGTGTGCGCATGTGTGTGTGTTAGTTACCGGTTGTGTATGTGTTAGTTACCAGTTGAGTGTGTGTTAGTTACCAGTTGTGTGTGTGTGTGTGTGTTAGTTACCAGTTGAGTGTGTGTTAGTTACCAGGTGTATGTGTGTGTGTGTGTGTGTGTTTGTTTTATGGTAGGTAGTGTGATCTCTGGCTCCTGAGGGCGCTGACGACGGTGTAGCTAAAGCGTTCTCCACTCACCACCTACCAATGTAACACCTTCGCGTAGATACAAGGACACACTAACACTGCGTGTGTTAGTGCGCCACACGATAAAATGCTCATGTGCACGCCAACACACAAACATAATCAGTTTTTCCATTTCACTCGTTTCACATCCATTTGTTTTACCTTATGTGAGGCACTAAACCAGTGTGGTAATTGAGCGCAAGATTTGGGGAAGGCTTGATCCTTCGTCCGTGTGTAAGAGGCTAAATCCTTCATCCTTGTGGAGGTGCCTAGATCCTTCATCCTTGTGGAGGAGCCTAGATCCTTCATCCTTGAGGAGGCTAGATCCTTCATCCTTGTGGAGGAGGCTAGATCCTTCATCCTTGTGGAGGAGGTTAGATCCTTCATCCTTATGGAGGAGCCTTGAGCCTGCGTCCGTGTAGGCTTATGAACAATTATAAATACTATAGATTTCATACGAGGATTTTAAATTACTCTTTTCCATTGAAATCGAAGGTAAGAGAAACACATTTAGTTGGTGGGTAAAGACGAAAAGCAAAAGTCAAAGTGAAATGCAGATCAGAGATGCTGAGCACGTTCAGTGAGAGGCTCTGGGTAGACAGCTTAACCTTTCTCTCCTCCGAGATGAGAAGAGGTGTGTTTTGCCTAGGATCTACGACCGTGGAGGCTGAGGAGTTACAACCCCTAATATAATGTATTTCGCCCTCATAAATTATGTATATCGATCACCAGAATCTGAAATGACTAGCACGGCTGACTATCTCGGGAGAACAGTGGCGGAAGAATATACGTCTTACTCAACCCTGAAATATGACACTGACCTGACAGGAGAAATAATAACATGCGGTCTCATTATTATTCCCTTGTTGATCTACACTTCTTCAGAAAACGCCTATCAGCAGTATGTAAATTACCTTCTAGGTACTGATCTGAAGTGCCGAAACCCCCTCACTGTACCACCTACTGCTTCGTGGCTCCCGGCTTGTTGCGGTCAGGAGGTAAGTATGCGATTCTTAAAACGCGAGACGGAACTGACAGGGTCATCTTGCGTGTCCAGAAACACTAATATCATTCATGGACCATTTGCCAGGAGAGCACGACCTACTTTCTGGTGGCTTGATATGTCTCTTATGTTGGTCATAATGTTTCTCACACACAATTATTGCTCAGAGAAGTTGAATCTACAAATGCATGTATTAATTTCGCATTCTCTACTCAGGGGCATTGCAGACTGATAGGCTGGGATTGGTTAATATAACACGGTCTAGAGAAGCAGCATGCGTCCATTTTTTAATTACTATATGGGGTCACAAACACCATAAGCACGTATGTCCGGGGCTTTCAAGCGAAACCCACAGCGTTACAATGGGTTAACGAAGAGAAGAAGACTATTAGGCTTCGTCTTTGTCTTTATTAATGGAAGGAAAGGGTGAGCCAGACCGCAGCTCTGTACCCTCACTCATTCGAATATTCCGAAAATGCGCAAAAGTGGACCATCTTATGACGCCACTGTTGGTATGGTTTGAAATTCCTATTTTAGGGAAACCTACAATTAAACTATGTATAGAAAGAGGATTGGTAACATTTATTCTCTTTTATCCTATAATAATGCAATAAAATCACAGTAAACAGGTGATATCACAATATGCAGAACACCCACTGTGAAAAGAATCGTGAACTTCCATGTGCTTGATTTCTTATATTATCAAGGATAATGTGAGAAATCACGAAAGCGCCTGGAAGTTCACTATTATTTTCACAGTGGTTGTTCTGCTTATCCTATAAGTATAAGACATATTTTACAAGGTACAATGAAAGCAGTTTGCTAAACAATGAAAGTTCGACTAGTAGCTTTCAGGATGTGCATGAATTTAGAGCGACATGTGAGGCTATTATTTAGTGGAACCTACAGTAAGAGTAAAAGGTAAATAAATTACATGGAGAATGACATCAGTGGGTAAGAGGGAGAAGTGAAGGTGAAAGAGCTAAAGGAGACAGTCAGGGTGAGATGTAACCAAGTATTGGAAGAAAGGTCGGCTAGTAATGCTGGTAATGAGGAGGTCGATGAGATATGGGGTAAAATTAAGACTACAGTGCACAGAAGTTTCCGGGTATAGGAAGGTGGGTGTGGGTGGGAAGTAGAATGACTGGTGGAATGAGGAGGCAAAGAGGTTGGTGATTGAGAAATAGAAATGATATAAGGAAGTGTATCTTGAGAGATAAAGGGAGGTTAAAAGAGCTAGTAGGAGAATGAGTGAAGCTTTACCAGCAGAGTTTGCCGAGATTAAGTTTTTTTTTTTTTGTAGAGAAATTAACAAGTTGTGACACCCTGGGAAACAAATGGACTTGTCAACTAAAAACGAAAAAAGGAGATGTTAGATGGGGAGGTGAAGGTACTGGGAAGATAAAAAGAATATTCTCATTTGATAAATGCTGATAATGAAGCGAGGCAGTGATTTCATGCATTGGCAAGGAGAAATAACATCTCATTGGTATAAAGATGAGCCAGAGGTAGATATGGGGAAAGTGGTGAGGCACCGGATGCAATAAGAGGAGGTAAGGATGGGATAGATGACATTAAGACTAATAGGTTAAAAGCAGGTGGGAATATAGTTTTGTATTGGTTAGTGTATTCAATATATATGTGTGAAAGAGAAGGTATCTAAGGTTCGGCTGGTTGAAGCATTATGGCCGCCTCATTGAGAATACTTTTGATAGCCCCATTAGCAACCAGACGGAAATGGGCTAAAGTCCTCCATCTTTCTTCCTCAGGAAACAAAGAGAAACACCAAAGAAATTCTGCTTAATTTTACCGGGAATCGAATCAGCTAGGGATTTGACGAACCTTTTAATCTCCTATATGAGGATAACTGCAGTCTTCACGAATACTGGATCAACCATTTTTTTTTTATTTAAATGCTGGGGTCTTATTTCAGGGTAGCCCCCAGTTGAGCTTTGTAAATATGTGATTCTTACTCAAATAGTGGATTAGCACTGACGACAGCGGTGTTACAAATGCTGTTGCCCCTGGTTTTCCTGGCTGGATACTTATCTCTCGATGCTTGAGCAGAACAGGTATCCCTGGAGAGATTTTATCTTTACTGGTAATTCTGATTGTACTAACTTTGTTGCCTTCTTCACTTGCTTTGCTCACCTTGACTCTGATTTTCTCACAGTCGGATGAACGAATGTTGGCTCTACCTCTTCCCTTTTGTGTTGATGGAGAAGGTGAATCAAGTTATCTCTGGGGAAATCTCTTAGTGATTGGATGATCGACGAGGCTAGCGATCTGCCGCCTCTTGCCGACACGGGTAGAATAATACTGCCAAACAGTAAGAAGTTGTGCCACATGACGATGGATGGAGCAGACAGGATATTGGAGCCTCCGTTTGCTTTCTTCAAGAGGTCTGAGTTTTCCAGCTGTGTGTGGACGGGCTGCTTTGGGAATATAACTGAGGGTTCTGGAAACTGTTGCTTCGAACGTGTTTCTATTATCTAACAGAGTGGGATCTCTTGGAGTGCATTCAGTTATCCTGAATGTTTGAGGATCGTCGCTTTTCTCGGGTGGACATCTTGAACCAGGGCAGCTACCATCTTAGCGGGGGACATGATTACCGTTAGGGCACGAACCTGTAAACAGGACCGACACTTGCCTCTTCTAACAGTTTCCTTCTGAGTAGTATCCATCCAGTTAGGGTGTGTGGACCAGGTTCAGTATGCTGGTGAAGCAAGAGTGTGGGAGGGAGGGAAGACATGACGGATAGAATTAAGGTGAATGACGGATACAGCTAATGTGAGTGACGGATACAGCTAAGGTGAGTGACGGATGCAGCTAAGGTGAGTGACGGATGCAGCTAAGGTGAGTGACGGATGCAGCTAAGGTGAGTGACGGATGCAGCTAAGGTGAGTGACGGATGCAGCTAAGTGGTGACGGATGCAGCTGGTGAGTGACGGATGCAGCTAAGGTGAGTGACGGATACAGCTAAGGTGAGTGACGGATGCAGCTAAGGTGAGTGACGGATGCAGCTAAGGTGAGTGACGGATGCAGCTAAGGTGAGTGACGGATGCAGCTAAGGTGAGTGACGGATGCAGCTAAGGTGAGTGACGGATACAGCTAAGGTGAGTGACGGATGCAGCTAAGGTGAGTGACGGATGCAGCTAAGGTGAGTGACGGATGCAGCTAAGGTGAGTGACGGATGCAGCTAAGGTGAGTGACGGATGCAGCTAAGGTGAGTGACGGATGCAGCTAAGGTGAGTGACGGATGCATGGGCTGGTCAATTAGCAAGAACTCATTTAAAATTAAGTCCTTTCTAAAATTTTCTCTTATACATTTATATATATTTTTTATTTATGTTAATATAAAATTAATGATTTTGTACCAAAAGAACCTTAGGAAACTTATCTAACCTTATTATAACAAGCGCAATTTAATTTAGCCTAATCCAACTAGATATATTTTATTTAAGTTTACAATAATTTAATAATAAACACAATGAAATATATTTTTTCGTTAGGTTCAGAATGATTTTTGCAAAATTATTGCATACACAAATTTTCGCTTGTCCTATTCGGCAACAAGAAATTCGGCACGACATTATATATATATATATATATATATATATATATATATATATATATATATATATATATATATATATATATATATATATATATACATACACTTGAAAGCGGCTTGTGGATAGTAGGAGAGTGTGGATATCCATCCATAACATGGATAGCGGGTATATAATTAGCAGGCTGAAGATAGCGACGTGTTAAACACCTACTGAGTGACTTATAGAAATATTCCTTGAGAGGTTATTAATTCACCTGCCAGCTCCACACACCGCCCTTATTGAAATTTTAATGCTTATTATCTTAATTGTTTTCGGGATTAGATATTGTATATTATAATGAGTTTTTGATGATTTCATGGATAAATTATTGTAAATTACATTGACAATTTTGTTAATAAATTTAGAGGATGAACTATTGTAAATTACAATGTTTTATGAAAAATGTCTTAGAGGTGTGCTATTGTAAATTAATTAACACATGATGTATATATAAAGGCTGTGTTGATGTAAGACATCATTATACTGGATGGTTAACGGGGTTCAAAGTCTATCAACTTAACGAGGGTCATTAAGGCTGCATGTCACCTAATCACCACTACTCAATATATAAACCTGTCAGTGTATATACTAAAATATACACCCCACGGTGTGTACAAATAAAATTAAAAATTAAAATAACAACAACAATAATAATAATAATAATAATAATAATAACACAATAATAAAAAAAAACCAGCAACATTTATAATAATACTTTACAACTGTGCCACTTCCTCGTGATACCACGGTTTCTGTATCAAAACATTGCCAAATATGAAAAAAAAAAAAAATAGCTGGACGAAACGAACGCTATACAATTATAAAGCTTAGCGTTGCCTGCCTCAGAATTATTCAATCTCTGAAATTTTCTTGGCCCGGTGATGCATCTTGGCGTAATGAGAGAAGATTGCAGGCGAGGGCGAGGCGCAAACCCGATCTCCTTAGATCTCGTCCAAAAATGGTTGCAGTCGGGAGGGGTGGGGGGAAAGGTGAGGTCGGGGCTCACAGATTTACCTATCATCACAGCCGAGATAGGAAACAAAAATTAAGTTTGTGGATGCCGAAAGAATCTTGCAGGACCAATACATAACAATGTCAAAATATTCCCTCCTCGGAGGAAGGAGCGGAGAAGAAAGTAGGGAGGGATGAAGGAGAGAAGAAGGAAGGGAGAGAAGGTGAGAAATAGAGTAGGGAAGGAAAGAATTAAAGAGGAAGAGGAGGGAAGGACAGAAAGACGTAAAGAGGGAAGTAAGGAAAGACGTGAAAAGGGAAGGATGGAAAGGAGTAATGAGGGAGGGAAGACTCAAAGTAGTGAAGGATAAAGGTCAAACAACCATGAAACAACTCTCATTATACCTGGCCTAAAATTTCTAATGACCAATACACAAGCTAACTTAATTCCCTCAACTTTTTTTTTTACACTTAGTACCCTACGAGAGTCCTCCATTGTGGACCAGCTGAGCACGGTGTCCCCGGGTACCACCTGGACCTGCTGGGCACGGTGTCCCCGCTGACCACCTGTACCAGCTGGGCACGGTGTCCCCGGGGGGTCACCTGGACCAGCTGGGCACGGTGTCCCCGCTGACCACCTGTACCAGCTGGGCGCAGTGTCCCCGGGAGTCACCTGGACCAGCTGGGCGCAGTGTCCCCGGGAGTCACCTGGACCAGCTGGGCGCAGTGTCCCCGGGGGTCACCTAGACCAACTGTACCTTCAGTTTCATTATTTTCTTCGTGAAAGTATATTCGTAGGGGGTCACACAGTGCCTATGGAATGGGAAGGAACCAGATTTGATCCATGGAAGAGAAAGGTAGCTCCAATCCCTTGGATCAACAGCCCTTAACGGGCCTCAAAGCACCCTTCCCCTCTGATATGCTCTCCCCCCATCCCGGTCTAGTAACACCCTCGTTAATCAACAGTAACTCTCAGGATCAACGAGGAACCGTTAATTACATCATCTCATTAACAAGAGATTGCTGCGTTAGGCCTCTAAAGTCAAATAAGGAAACATAGTATGCTAATTAGGTGCAGATATAACCAATTATATATAGTGTAATTAAGCTTGGGTTGCTACCTGAGACCACCTGTCGACCATATCCAACGTTAAACCCAAAGGTAATTAAATATACGTTAGGATGGCAATTATTGGTTTAAAAAGACAAGAAAGTTTAAGTAAGACCCCATGTGGGTTGAGCTTGGAAGACGGGAGAGGCGAAGAATAGCGCTGGAGAGGAGTGTCCACAGTCATAGAAAAAGCGCCAGGGCTTAACCCAGCAGCTTGGGAATTATTGGTTAACATTACTTGTTGAAATTGATATAAAACACCGACAAGTGTTGGGTGTCTTTATTGATGAAACGTTTCGCCTACACAATAGACTTCTTCGGTCAAATAAAAGGGTGCAGTAGTAATGAGGGACTGATTACATCATCTTTATTTCATTACTACTGCTCTCTTTGTATTTGACTGAAGAAGCCTGTGAAACGTTTCATCAATAAAGATACCCAGCTGTTGCATATGTGTCTTAATCTTCAACATTACAACTGTGTGTGAATAAGGACAGCGTTAGGAAGGGAGAGGTTAGAGTCTAAATTTAAAGCCTCATCTTCTAAAGACTTTATTATTATTATTCATGTTTTTTTCTATGATCTCTAGAACTCAATACAAACAGTTGACTGAAATTTGCATTAGGCTTCCAATAGTATGGTATTAACAGAAAATACGGTAGTTTGAGGTTATACATATACATGTATATTAAGGTTAGTATATAGAACTGACAAGTAGAAGAGCAAGACATAGGTGCAACAGGTAGGTGTCTTCACTGCCGAGACATTTCGCCTGTTCAGTAGGCTTCTTCAGTCGAGGTAATAAATACTGGAGACAACAAGAGTAATGAAGATGAAGATGTGAGGTGATCAGTTTGCACAATAACAAAAAAGCCAGCTTACTACACCAGTTATAATTAGTTGTTTTTCTTACCTTCATAAATTAATCCAGTAGGCCTAAGTCCTAATTTAGGATTAACTGTCAGCCTATTATAAAGTAGCCTCCCTTGAATTTGCCCAGATTATGGGTCTAATCTTTTTAAGTAGTTTTAGTTCGACTTTAGTTGTTACTCTTATTTTCACGAGTAAACGATAAACCCCTTGGGACTATACAAAACCTGAAAATGGGAAGCAATCAGACCTGTTAATTCTACAGGGTGAGTCAAAAGTCTCCATACATAGGGTTGGTGGTGCCCACATACAGCATATCTTGTGACTTAAAATTGATTATTTAATACAGTGACTATTTGACCAATATATGGAACCTTTTGAAAGTAAGAAATTCTAGGAGTATTTATGGGATTAATAGAATCTACATACACAAAAACACATTAATATACTTTTATAACATACATTTTATAATAAATTATTATTATTCTTTTTATGGGTATGCTTAGGGATCATAATGCGTCTGGAGACTGGCAGGCAACCAGAGAACATTAAGGAGCCAATTTAAGGGAAATTAGGGATGAATCCCGTGCGTCAGTACTATTTTGGTCACCCCCACAAGTATAAATACTCAGATTGCTGCTACTATTGCAGACCTGGCTGCAATTAAGTCATCACGGCCATTCACCAGTAGGCAAATCCCGGCATAAATCAGGGATAATAAATTCCCGCTCTTCTCCCCTATCCTGGCCTGATTTAGTATAATCGCGCTCCTGGTCTTCTGGCTGGGCTAATCCCGTGAGCGGTAGATACGGCAGAGGCTTGTGGGATGAGCTATAAATCCCAGGATTCTATGTCGAGGATGAAAGACATAGAATAAAGAAATGACGAAAAAGAGGAAGACGAAGCAACCAAAGAGAACATGAACAACAAGGAAAAGGACGGGTAAGAAAATGAAGAATTATGAAAAAAGACCAAGGAAAAATATAAGAAAAAAAAAGAATGAGAAAAAACTGGAATAATAAGAGGCAAAGAAAGATAATGTTAAGAGTGGAAGACAAGATTATCCAGTGGCTTAAGCTGTGGATGATAATCACAGAGACTGGGAGTCGGTGTTCCGACCATGTTGTTGATAGTGGCATTGTTATGCTGTTGCTGTTGTTGCTCCCTTGATCTTACCCTGCTGTTGTTGCTGCCTTGATCTTACCCTGCTGTTGTTGATGCCTTGATCTTACCCTGCTGTTGTTGATGCCTTGATCTTACCCTGCTGTTGTTGCTGCCTTGATCTTACCCTGCTGTTGTTGATGCCTTGATCTTACCCTGCTGTTGTTGCTGCCTTGATCTTACCCTGCTGTTGTTGCTGCCTTGATCTTACCCTGCTGTTGTTGCTGCCTTGATCTTACCCTGCTGTTGTTGCTGCCTTGATCTTATCCTGCTGTTGTTGCTGCCTTACCCTGCTGTTGTTGCTGCCTTGATCTTACCCTGCTGTTGTTGCTGCCTTGATCTTACCCTGCTGTTGTTGCTGCCTTGATCTTACCCTGCTGTTGTTGCTGCCTTGATCTTATCCTGCTGTTGTTGCTGCCTTACCCTGCTGTTGTTGCTGCCTTGAGCTTACCCTGCTGTTGTTGCTGCCTTGAGCTTACCCTGCTGTTGTTGCTGCCTTGAGCTTACCCTGCTGTTGTTGCTGCCTTGATCTTATTCTGCTGTTGTTGCTGCCTTGATCTTACCCTGCTGTTGTTGCTGCCTTGATCTTACCCTGCTGTTGTTGCTGCCTTGATCTTACCCTTCTGTTGTTGCTGCCTTGATCTTACCCTTCTGTTGTTGCTGCCTTGAACTTACCCTGCTGTTGTTGCTGCCTTGATCTTACCCTTCTGTTGTTGCTGCCTTGATCTTACCCTTCTGTTGTTGCTGCCTTGAACTTACCCTGCTGTTGTTGCTGCCTTGATCTTACCCTGCTGTTGTTGCTGCCTTGAACTTACCCTGCTGTTGTTGCTGCCTTGAGCTTACCTTGCTGTTGTTGCTGCCTTGAACTTACCCTGCTGTTGTTGCTGCCTTGATCATACCCTGCTGTTGTTGCTTCCTTGAACTTACGCTGGTATTTTAGCTCTTGGGTTTGTCGGAAGCGTCTGGAGAAACCCACAGACTATTTCTGGTCTTGTCTAATTACTAATTCATCAATCCGTAATTAGTCCTACTGATTAATGAAGCTTAGAGATCCCACTCCGCTTGGTGTTCACTGCACTATATTTTTCTTACTCGGTCACCCTTTCCCAGAAGCCAAATACTGTACCCCAGGAATAATAATAATAACTGGATTTATATTTAATAATTGATAGGGATAATAGTGTTTATATAATAATACAGGTGTGTAATGTTGATTTGACTTGAAAGGTGATAAGTCACAGGGTAACCAACATATTCCCTATAATTTGTTACTTTTTTGTTTTTGTAATAATTAAGCAAAGTGGAATTATTGTAATATTGAAGTAGTTTACATTCTGATAAGGAAAATATATTACACACCTATAAATATCAATAAATTTAAATAAAAATAAGTGTACAAAATTGGAGAGTAGGTTGATCAGGCCCTGATCCACCGGGAGGTCTGGTCGTAGACCGGGGCGCGGGGGCGTTGATCCCCGGGATACCCTCCAGGTAGACTCCAGGTAGGTAGGAGAGAAAGATGGCGGTACGGGAAGGAGACTAACCGGTGAATGTTTCTCGAAATAACAATGTAGGTTAGTAATACTAGTGGATAATAAAACGATACAAGATAAGTGAAGATAAAATACATCTGGAAGAAGATTCCAGATATATAAGGAATTTAAAGATATGATGATGGTATTTAACGAAAAACGTAAAGCGGCGTGGAATGGTCGCCATGTATACTACCGTGTGTAGTCTTCAATAATTAATGTACATCTCCCAGTGTGAATTAAACCACATACAGCAGGTAATGTTGATAGAGAGTGACCATTTTTCGATTCAATCAGCCTGTGTGAGGTATCGGGATATACCACCAATGTAATAAAAGGGTAAGTGTATTAACTTACTTATAAAATTGTGTACTTTATTATTATTATTCATAATTATACAGTCCACTAAACAGTCAATTTACTGATGTAAATTTTCATAATATGCAGGAACATATGTTCCTAATCCAGGGTCCCGGAGTTAGTTGGGGAGCTGAGGCGGTGAGCACTGAAGGAGGGACATTGTCTGTCACCTAAGTGTTCCTAAAGTCCCACAAGTCTCCAAGATAAATCATCACTAAATTACAATTTGTTTTTGTGTCAAGAGTTCTCCCAGTGTGTGAGTGGAAGGTTAATTCGAGGTTGTGTTCTGGTGAAAAATCCCCCACTTAATTTCTAACAATAATAATATTATAGCAGTGTATAAATAAGATAGAATATGAAACAGAGTTCTGTAACACTTACTATGTTTATGGGGAGGCTTGATTATGGTTCAAGTTAAAGGAGAAATTCAAAATCTAGAATGAGATTATAACAATTTTCTTAGATAATGAAGCTACAGTACACAATTACTATTTCCATATTCATTAACTCTTACAAATTTAAAACTTTCAATATAATAGGATAAGCGGACTGACATTATCGCCGGGAAAGTTAACACAGAGTAACGTCAAGTTACCGTACTCGCAGACCTGGTATCCTCAGTCCTATCCACCAGGTCAGCCAGGATAATACCTGACCTCCCGTCTATCCACCAGACCGGCTAGTATAAGACTGATCTCTCACTCTCCTATACTCCTCTCTACTGTTCTCTCTTCTCCTTCACCCCATTCTCCTTAAGCTTTATATCATAATCTTACCCCGCTGCTGGCTGTTGTTGTTGTTGTTAATGCTGCTGCTGCTGCTGCCTTACTCTTGCGTGTTGTTGTGGGTTATTGTTGATCATTGTTGTTGATTATTGTTACTGTAGTTTTTATTGTTGATTGTTGCTGATATTTGTTGCTGTTGTTGATTGCTGTTGTTATTCTTATGGTTGGATGTTGTTACGTTACTTTTTCCTCTCCTGTTACTGCTGCTTTGAGCTTACCCTGCTGTTTTACAGTGATGTATTATAGTCTTGCTGCTGTTGCTCCTTATGCTCATGCTTCTGTTCCTTATGCTCCTGCTGTTCCTTTACGATTGTGTGCTGCTGTTTCTTATAGTGCTACTGTTCCTTATTCTGTTCTTTCATGTGATGCTGGTATCATTACGTGATTGTTTTTCCTTATGGTTTATCATGTTGTTTTTGTACCTTATTCTGTTGCTCGTTTTGTTATTGTTGTTTTTTATGGTGCTGCTGTTCCTTATGCTATCATTTCTTACACTGCTGTTCCTTATGTAACTGCTGTTACTCATGCTGTTAATGTTCCTTACGTTGTAGCTGCGCATTATGATGATATTGCTCTATGATTTACGAAACTAATAACTCGACTGCAAACAAATCAGGGAACGGGTGGGGCTTGAACCCATGGCTGATTAGTCCTAAAATTTACAGGCCAGTGCGTTAACCACTGAAGCAAGTGGCTCTAATAGGATTCATTCAGGTATGAATATTTCTATACGCCATAGGGAGGTTAACATGGGCCCCCACCGTGACCACAAATGCTAGTTTTTACAGAGAAATCCCACACCTGCCATTGGTTGAGGCCCCCACGCGTTCTGTTTATGCTGTTGTTGCTGATTAAGCTGCTACTGTTCGTTATGCTGTTGCTTCTTCTTATGACATTTTTTATAATAATGAACACACATGCAGAAACACTCATGCACGCACACACGCAAACGCGTGAGCACACACACACACGCTGCAGTATATGGGCGCCTAGCAAACCTAAGAACAGCATTCCGACATCTTAATAAAGAATCGTTCAGAACCCTGTACACTGTGTACGTTAGGCCCATATTGGAGTATGCAGCACCAGTTTGGAACCCTCACCTAGCCAAGCACGTGAAGAAGCTAGAGAAAGTGCAAAGGTTTGCAACAAGACTAGTCCCGGAGCTAAGGGGTATGTCCTACGAGGAGAGGTTAAGGGAAATCGACCTGACGACACTGGAGGACAGGAGAGATAGGGGGATATGATAACGACATATAAGATACTGAGAGGAATAGACAAGGTGGACAGAGACAGAATGTTCCAGAGATGGGACACAGCAACAAGGGGACACAGTTGGAAGTTGAAGACTCAAATGAATCACAGGAATGTTAGGAAGTATTTCTTCAGTCATAGAGTGGTCGGGAAGTGGAATAGCTTGGGAAGCGATGTAGTGGAGGCAGGTTCCATACATAGCTTTAAGGAGAGGTATGATAAAGCTCATGGAGCAGGGAGCGTGACCCAGTAGCGGCCAGTGAAGAGGCAGGGCCAGGAGCTATGAATCGACCCCTGCAACCACAACTAGGTGAGTACAACTAGGCGAGTACACACGCACACGCGCGCACACACACGCGCGCGCACACACACACACACACACTTCAAAAGCCACCGCTCATGTTACTCTCTCTACACTGCATTTGTTAGTCCCCGGAGCCTACACCAACATCATTATCACTTCTGTTCATCATCTTGTCTGTTTACAGTTATACACTATTAATGCATGTCGGAACAATCTATGAAAATATATGTATAGGAGTCAATAAGTTATCCAAGCAATAATAATAATAATAAAGACATCATTATTGTTAATGTGTAATCATTTTTTTACATACAGCACTCAAGTTAAAGTGTCTTTGAGCTCCACTCAGGTATTTTTTGCACTTCTGAATTTACAGGCTAAGTGCTGTTATCTCACCTCAACTTATTTACAGGCCGATAATTCTCTTAACTTAGCTCATTTACAGACTAAAACCTTTTTTCATACCTCCAACTCGTTTACAAGCTGAGAGCTGTTATCTTTCCTCAGCTCATTTACAGGCTGAAAGCTATTATCATACCTCTAGCTCATTTACAGACAGAGCTGTTATCCTACATCAGTCCATTTCAAAGTCCATTTCCCCGCATGCCACCCACAACAGTCGACTAACATTAATTTACCAATCTACTGCTTGGTAAACAGGATAGCAGGTGTTGGAACACTCGACCAGAATTGGTCTTGGGCCATTTGGTTGTGACCCGAAAAAATTACAACTGAGTTGCTTCTGTGTAAATTTTTGAGTCAAATACCAGAATATAAATTCAAAATTAAATATAATATAAAGTCTAGCATTCCACCGATGTTGATGGCTGGATTTTCTTCATTATCTGACATTAATGTTGTCTTACTCGTCAATGTGGTGACAGTTATTATTTTAAGATACATACGCAGCAGCTGGCTATCTTTATTGTCGTAACGAATCTCCTGCTCAGCAGGCTTCTTCAGTAGCATACAGAGGACTTAAATATTGAAAACAGCAGAAGTAGTGGAGAGATTATGGAGCTGAACACTTATTAAGGCTGAGTGACTGATCATCTCCCTCTCTTATTATTATCATTATTATCAAAACCTAGCGCTAAACCTACTGGGGTTACACAGCGCCGCTCCCCTCTCTCAAAATTGCTTCTTTAAGGCTCAGGGATTGATCACCTCTTATTTAAGTCTGCAATACTTCCTCTGCTTCCAGTACTTAAGTCACATTTGTATTCGACTGATGAAACCTGCTGAGAAGGACAGATACCCACATAGCGGATGCCTTACTCATCTACTTATCCATCCTAAATGTTGTGATAATTATTATATTCACAGAAACGTTAACCCCCAACGTATGCGCAAACTCCTCATTCAAAATAAAATGTTCGATATGTTCATAGTCGATTGTACACTAATTAAGAACATTTAATTATTGACATTTGAGATGTACAAAACATATTTTACATAATTACTTTGTTTATTACCAGCATTGTAAAAATTTTGGTCAATATACAAATTATATAATTAATTTGTACAATAACTATATTACATAATTTGTACAATAACTATATTACATAATTTGTACAATAACTATATTACATAATTTGTACAATAACTATTACATAATTTGTACAATAACTATATTACATAATTTGTACAATAACTATATTACATAATTTGTACAATAACTATATTACATAATTTGTACAATAACTATATTACAAAATTTGTACAATAACTATATTGCATAATTACGTAACTCAGTGCTAATATAGCACAAATACTTGCGTTGCTCTATCGCCATAATTATTAATGGCACATTAATATAAGAGATGTTTATTATATACAAAGGTCATTAATCTTGACCGCTTATTGTCCGTTCATTATGTACTCGTATTTTTACTTACAAGAGCCAGCGTAACTATGTTACGCCCGTGTGTGACCACCTCTAGTAGGTCACTAACGGAGAACAAACCAGCTGTGCCTAATCAAATCAACGTTACTATGTCTTCGTTGTCGTTAGTTTATTTGACATGGTAAAGTCCTGACAAGGGTCGTTGTCATATGATGACCCGGTCAGTGGCGCTGGCTCTCTGGCGGAGCTCTGACGATGTGTTTAGGTTCCAAGGAGAAGTAGAGGTGGGGGTAGCCATCACTGACCTACCAGTGCAGTGCTCCGTGATTTGCTTTTATTGTCGGTTCCTCGACGCACTTCAAACATCTTGTAACAGAGTGCTTCTTCAAGGGGAGGGAAAGACGGGAGTGTTTTGGTAGTGAAGAACTCTTGTTTCAAGAAGCTGGGGTTATCCTCTCCTTTCTTGAATCAAACTTGACCACCTTCCACTCGCAAAGAGCTGTGTGACCTTCACAGGTTTTGAGAATCCGCATTAAACTCGTATGAAGATAATTAATCAAAGAATATAGTTGTATCTGTTGTTTGTTCATAGTTCCGGGGATCACTGCCCCTGCATCTCGCTCTTAGTCCATAAAGTATCATGAATATATTCATTACTTATACACATCACAATAAACATTATTAACATCGTTCGCGAATTCTATCGTCTAATAAATTTGCAGAGATCAGATCTAACATTACCATTGCCAGTACTTGAGAATAACATGAACCAAGCTGTGTTGAAGATCCTCTAATGGAAACTTATTGTATACCTTTATTAACAAACTAGTTCCTGTCCTACTCTAATACACTACTAATTCTCTCTCCCTCTCATAATATATATATATATATATATATATATATATGTCGTGCCGAATAAGTAAAACTGGTCAATTAGCAAGAACTCATTTAAAATTAAGTTCTTTTTAAAATTTTCTTTTATAAGTTTGAAGATTTTTTTAATTTATGTTAATATAAAAATTAATAATTTTGTTCCAAAGAACCTTAGAAAACTTACCTAACCTTATTATAACAAGCACAATTTAATTTAGCCTAATCCAACTAAATATATTTTATATTAGTTTAAAATAATATAATAATAAACAAACAAAATGAAATATATTTTTTTCGTTAGGTTCGGGATGATTTTTGCTATCTCACATTCCGACGCCCGTACGGGGCGTCGTGTAACCACCCCGTACGGCCTTAGCGCTTTCCGCATGGAAAGGAAAAAAATAGTAATATTAGTAATTAGAAGCCTCAGCACTTTCCTTGTTGGGTCATGTGTTATGGCGTGTGTAGTACCGTTCCTGGAGTTAGTTGAAGGGCTCTTGATCCAAGGGATCAGAGCTACCTCTTCGTTATTTTAGGTTATGTTAGGTTAGGCTAAATTACCTATAATTAAGAGCCAGTAACCAGATTATGATTACATGTTATGAATATGTTATGAAGACAAACTCGGAAAATTAATTGGTCTGCTGAAAAGGACCCCAGAAAGGGGTCGAAATAAACAGACCAATTAATGTTTTGAGTTTCTCTCTGCATGTGGGTTATTACTGAGCATTATATATTACGTTCATGGGGAAGCGCTACACCCGTCAGACTAATACAGCGAATAGCCAAATTACAATAGAACTTCTTGTCACGACAATAATTCGTTCCAAAACTCTGGTCGCGATCCGATTTGGTCGTGACCCGAACCTAATTTTCCCATTGGATTGTGTAATAGTAAACTAAATGTTAAAACCTTGAATAACACTGAGAAAACCTTGAACAACAGAGAAAACTAACATGCACGAGTCTGTTCTTGACCTCTATGAACCGTTCGCTGTAAACAGGTTTTTTTTTTTTAAGAGTTTTAAGCACAAAAAAATAATCAAAGTTTGAAATATTTTTAATTATACAAAATAATGCACAGTTTAATAGATAAAAAAACTTACATATCAAAGAAAAAAACATACTGTAAAAAAAACAAGAAAACTAACCTTGCCTGAGTCGACTTCTGACGTGAAGGAAGTGATGAGGAAGATAAGTGGGGAGGAGGTTACTGTTTTGAGATGTCCACCTCCGCGATGGAGGGACTTTCTCTTTCAGGTGTTTCCTCTCGTTTAGTTGGTGGACCAAACTTCACTATAAACCGATCTAATGTAACTTGTCTTTTCTTTCGCATCAAAACGTTACTGAAATGAGAGATGACGTTATCAAATGGCGCGGAATGTGAAAATTGGCGCGGCTGTGTTTGTTCGGCACCCGATTATGTGTTCGTGACCAGATACAAAAATTTGGCGAATTTTTTTGGTCGTGAGCCGTTCTGTTCGGAAGCGTTCGTGACCAGAGGTTCCCAAAGACATTAAGCGATGCAAACGAAGTCCATAACGGACGAGCTCCACGCTCACACAAGGTCCACTAACAGGACGAGCTCCACTAACAGGACGAGCTCCACTAACAGGACGAGCTCCACTAAAACAGCATCTCCAAGCATTGTGACGAAGAGTTTTTTTCTTTTTTAGCTACTAAATGTTTTTTCAAGACTCTCATCAGAAGGGGAAAACCTAATTTAAAATTCTGCTTTTAATACATGCATTAGGAATATCTTCTGGCGTAATGTTCAGTGAGAGACTAAATCCTATAGGCTACAAAAACCGTACAGTATGATCGTCTTTATTTTTCGACCTCCAGATGAGGTCCTCTTCAGCAGAACACTTCAGCTGGAGGTTAAAATATACATGACCACCATTCTTTTTCGTTTTTGTCTCCTGCGTGGTATCATCTCTCATTGTAAATATGTTTACTGCTTTTTTTTTCATATTTTGTGAAAGCATTTAGAATTTAGCTTCAGCGAGATGATAGACTCCAAGAGGTATACATCACCAAGTGTATATACGCAGAGTTGTGTATCTCTTAGGGTATATATGAAGGTAATTTACTTTATCCTTAATTTAGGGATTGTAAAGGGGATTAATGTATCACAGACTGGTGACATGCAGCCGTCGTGTAGTCGACTGGCTATAAATTCAATACATCATTTTAGTTTCAGCAGCAAGAAATCTTGTTACCTGGGTTCACTGAGTGGAGGTGGCACTTTCTCAGGCAGTACTCAGGTGAAGGTGGCACTTTCTCAGGCAGTACTCAGGTGAAGGTGGCACTTTCTCAGGCAGTACTCAGGTGAAGGTGGCCCTTTCTCAGGCAGTACTCAGGTGAAGGTGGCACTTTCTCAGGCAGTACTCAGGTGAAGGTGGTCAGGAAAAGATAATCTGACAGATTTGCTGATATAATGATACATAGGAGCGTTATCCACTCAGGTTGGACAATTCATCTTATTGTCTTGCGCCTTATGGTAATCAGCCGAGTCGAAGCTTTCCATCGGTAAGTTGATAAATTGATCTGATTGAGAGATCAACTTGATGAATTGTGACGCTGACGATGTGTCAACTTTTTTTTGGTCCCTCTTTAATGTGCACTTTATATTTTAAGTGAAACTCTATATTCACTTGGGTTACACAACTGAAGGAGTGGTGAAGGCTTTATTAAGTCAAATTGAAATAGTATCCATTGCGAAACGTAGCCTATAAACGTTGCCCTGAGTTGCTCTGCACCATACTTGTCTGCAATATCTGCCGTCCTACAGGAAAGACTTCGGTCAGGTAAGCTGCTACGGTGAGGGGGTAATGAGACCTAGCTCCATAAAGACTAGTTGATTAGATCGACTAGGACAAATGAACTGAGGATCTCTCATGACAAGCTGAATGATTGGAACACTTGGTTTTTATTTAAATTAATCGAAGTGAACCAAGAAATTTTAGATCAAAGATATTCACAGTGGGTACAGAATAATGAGAAGTAGAATAAATGTACGATAGTTTATCCAGGTCAAATCCAGTTTTGGGGCATACATTGGGCTTCTATGACGCACATTCATGTAGGTAGACAAAAAAGAGAATAAGTAAAAAAAAAATTAATCACGTTGGGTATAGAAAAAAGTGGATGAAACGGAACAAATGAACAGTTGATTTCTGATGACAAGTTGAGATTTGGGAACAGATTGAATTCCAAATATTTAAATTCGTCAAAGTGAACTAAACTCTACGATAATAAGTAAACCCGAGAAAGAGATCATATCCTGTTTGGACAAATGGATTTTGCTTAGGCCAAGAAGGTAAATAATGGCTGATTTCTTTTTGACGTCAAAGATTCGAGAAGAGGTTAAAAGGCCAATGGTAATTTAGAGTTATCAGAAAATGCGACGTTTTTCTTTTTGACTTCCAGTTCTTGGGCGTATTTTGGTTTTACTCTTTTCGTAGTAAAATACAGCGAACCTTCTAAATTTTCGATTCATGCTTGCTAATTATTGGTCAATAATACTTTGTTATTATAACTTGTAAAGAAAATATAAGTGTTGCAATAGGTGAATTATATATGAATAGTGAATTATTCCTTCCTTTAGCAGAATAAATTGTTGAATCAAAGGATGCAATCTGCAATCAATTTTCTGTAATTTGTATCAAAGATGATCATGCCTCAGAAAATTGACACCAGGAGGGAATGACATACACTTTTCTGACATTGGATAAAGTATGAGAAACATTGTTTATTAAACGGTGCAAAAGGTGTTATATGGTATTATCTCAAAAGAATACTGAAGATTATTAAACAATAAGTAAATAAAGAAATGGTGGAGCCCAGAGATACTACAGAGACCTTCCCAGTTAGATTAACGTGACAACTGCTCATAATTTTTTTTTAGAAGGTGTACCAGGGATATTAAGACAAAAATGTTACATTAATCTGACTGGGAGTGATCATATGGTATTTAAAATAATCATCCAGGATTTACGACTACAATTTTTTAAAGCAGAAATCAATGCTCTAGCATGGACCCCCAGGAGGAATTCGAGAATGTTGCATGTGTGTATATATACATACGTACATGTATGTGTGTGCATATATGTATATATGTGTGGTAGCCTATCTTATGACATCCACATTTTTCTTCCTTAGTCCCTTCTTTCTTTCCTCTGCCTTCCGTATATAATTTTCCCTTGTTCCTCGCTCTTGGATGATGAAGATATTTTCATAAAGATTTCATTTCTCCTGTGTATGGGCTAGGCTGTCCTCAGGGATGGTAATTCCCAAGAGATAGTAACTCAGCTATGCTGGAAAGGAAACCTTTGAAGCTCCCGTAGCAGATGAACCCTTGCTGAAATAGTGGGCGATATCCTCGTTGCCTCACTGAAGTCTCTCAGCTCAGGCTGACAGATTTTGACACCCTGTACGAGCCACATCCTACGTGATGCGGCTCATGTTTCCCTGTCATTACAGGGGAGAAAATAGCTAGCTTTTGTTCCCACTATGTAATTATCATGTGGAATAGTGTAGCAGAATCTGCTCATGCATCCAATTTCATCAAATAAATAAAAAAGCTCACCAATGTGTAGATGGCAGTAAATAATGTCTCTGATAAGCCCAGAGTCACTCACGACATTGCAAAGAGTTTATGGTGGTAACTGGTTTTAGCCTACTGCTGTGGTATATTATCGACACAAAGTGCCAGATGTCAAATACAATTTGAAGATCTATTAGCCTTTCTAGTAGAGTGCCTTGTTGTTGGAGAGAGCTTTTGATTCTTGAAACTGAAGCAACCCTTCCTTTCCTTGGACCAGATCAGGTTACGTTCCATTTATTGAGAGATAAATGATCCTTATGGGATTAAGGCTTCCTTATTAATATAATAAAAATAAACAAAACATTGGATTGGAGTTTTTGGAGTCACCGAAGCTCCAGTTATGAGATCGCGTATTTGTACAGTGTATGTGTACAGTGTATGTGTACAGTGTATGTGTGCAGTGTATGTGTTCAGTGTATGTGTACAGTGTGTGTGCTCAGTAAAGATATTTTGGAAAATGAATGATGTGCTAGTTGTTAATCTTCCCCCCCTCCCCGGAAAACAAGCATGATGAAGATAGTTGTGTAAAATATGCAGCTAAATTTCTAGTGTTAAAACGTGTTTCCACTATCTAGCAACCCTCAAGATTATTAATATAACACACACACACACACAAACACACACACACACACACACACACACACACACACACACACACACACACACACACACACACACAAACACACAAACACACACACACACACACACACACACACACAAACACACACACATACAATCACTCACTCACTCACTCTCTAGAAGAAATTAGGAGAATAAGTAGGTTTAGGGAGTAGCTAAACGATACAAGACAGCGAATGATCTACCAGAGGGGATTGAGTCCTATGAGTAACTGTTTGTTGACGATATAAAACTGGTAAAAAGAACAAGAAGACAGGACAGTGAAACTTCAAAGATCTCACCAGATTGAAGATGTGGGCAAACAATTTACTTCTCGAGTTAAACCCAAACAAATGCAAGGTCACGAGTTTTGGAGAAGAGGGCAGATCAGACACCAAGCATAACATGGACGGGCAGAAGCTGCAAATATCAGACAACGAAAAAAACGTGGGGTGAATATAACATTTAGCATACTGCCTGAATTACACATAAATCGTATAACGGCAGCGACCTATGCAAGATTAGTAAACCTCAGAATAGCATTTAGGACCTTGAATAAAGACCCCTTCAGAATTTTATATACGACATATGCTAGGCTAATCACTGAATACGCTGCCACCGAGTATGGTCAAACACGTGAAAATCTCTAAAAGATCCTAAGGTCCGCAAGAAAGCTGAGAGGAACTCACTGTAAAGAGAGGTTTAAGGAACTGAGCCTGCGACCTTAAGAGGAGTAAAAGACAAGGGAAGACATAATTACTATGTTAATACTAATCTTAAGAGGAACTGATAGAACAGATATGGACAGACTATTTGAACTAAGGGGGACTGGATGAGTACACCAAGTGTTTACACTGAAGCACATAAGTGAACAATACTTAGATAAAAGTAAGGAAGTTTTCATTGCATTTATGTATTTAGAAAAGGCGTATGATAGGGTGGATAGAGGAGCAGTGTGGCAGATGTTGCAAATGTATGGAATAGGTGGTAGGTTACTTAAAACTGTAAAGAGTCTATGTGGATAGGGAGCCTGTAAAGAACCTTTATATGGATAAGGAATGTATGGGAGAGAAAGATTATTTTCCAGAAAAAGTAGGCATAAGACAGATATGTGTGATATAAAAGAATTGAATGATAGGATGTTGAGGAGAAGTGTGGGATTGAAAAATAGTAAGTCTGGCACAGTGTTAGTTGTCACAGTTGCTTTTTGCTGATGACACGGTTCTTTTGGGAGATTCTGAGAAGTTGCAAAGGATAGTGGACGAATTTGGGAGGGTATGCAAAGGGAAATTGAAAGTGAATATAGAAAAAATCAAGGAGATGAGAATATCAAAACATATAGGCAATGAGAGATTAGATATCAGAGTGGAGGTATTAAATATGGAGAAGGTAAATGTGTTCAGATATTTGGGAGTGGAGATGAGGTGAACCATAGAAATGACAAAGGGTAAAAGGTGAGTGGTGCAATGAAAAATATGTGGAGACAAAAAACTATTAATGGAGGCAAAAATGAGGAATGTACTAAGTATAGTGTTACCAATAATCTGGTATAAGAGTGAAGCATGGGTTTTGAATGTTGCAGATAGGAGGTAATTAGAGGCAGTAGAAATGTCCTGTTTGAGAATTCAGTGTTTGAAGATGAGGAGGTGAAGAAGGGGGCTGAAGAGGGATTGAGGTGATTTGGACATTTAGGAGGATGGATCAAAATAGGATGACTAGGAGGGTATTTGAATCTGGGGTAGATGGAAGGAGGCGTATAGGGATCGTCCTAGTAAAGCTTGGAGCGGATAAAACAGGCTTTGAATACTAAGAGTTTTACATCCAACAGGTTTGTATGAGCATGATAGTGATTTTTATGATATGAAGTGCTGTTGGAGTGTGAGCAAGATAACATTTATGAAGGGATTCAGGGAAATAGGTTAGCCAAACTTGAGTCCTGGAGATGGAAAGTACAATGCCTGCATTCTGAAGGAGGAATGGGGATGTTGGTATATGGAAGGTCATCTGATCTGTAATGTCAGTGTTTATATATATATATATATATATATATATATAGTATAATATATATATATATATATATATATATATATATATATATATATATATATATATATATATATATATATATATTATGTGTGTGTGTGTGTTGTGTGTGTGTGTAGGAGGTCGTCCCTGTTTTTGATGTTTACGAACAATATAAAGGCAGCTCCTCCCCACCTGTGACAGAGGAAATCCAAGAAAGGCACGTTATTACCCATCTCTTCTAACCTAAATTTAGTATATGGTTGCACATTGTTTATTTAGCATAGAACTGTGTTATGTTGAGTCATCTAAGATAAATCACTAAAATGTCGTCTATGTAACGTAACCATGTTATATTACTAGTGAAGAGAGGCTTGTTACATTCTGTTTGTAAATGTTCTCTAAACAGATTACCTAATACTGTGCTGATGGATGAGTCCACAGCCATCACTAATCACTGCCTATGACTGGTTTTCACGAAAATCGAATCAACCATAATTGACGAACAGCTCGATAAGGCCGACACAGACGAAGTCTTTAATTGCTGGAACTGAGAGACTTCCCTCATCATCGACTCTACGTCGAAATGAAAGTTCTTGTGCTGCGAGTACACTTTTAAAGAGAGCAGTAACATGGAAACATTCTAGCTTATCGTTCCTTATGTTGATATCTCTGATGCGCTTTACTCTATTCCCTGACTGGGATGGGTTGACTAATGGCTACTAAACATCTGGAGAGTGGTTAAGCGAGTACATTTGCAACTTAGGAATAATCCTGACGTGATCGATATAAGAGGGACATTAAGCTTATGGGTTTTAGGTAACCCATAGAGTCTGGCATGCGTAGGATTGCAAGGTATGTGGTATAACAACTTTTTGCCCTGCTGGGTCTTCCGTAGACGTGGTTGGAGAAGTCTTGGTAGCTGCTTCTCACCGGTTCTCTATTAATAGTTAGTACCGATATAAATAGTACTTGTGCTATTATGTCTCTGCTCTACACTGCTTCATTGTACACTGCTCTACACTGCTTCATTGTACACTGCTCTACACTGCTTCATTGTACACTGCTCTACACTGCTTCATTGTACACAGCTCTACACTGCTTCATTGTACACAGCTCTACACTGCTTCATCGTACACTGCTCTACACTGCTTCCAACGTAAATCTAATGCCCACTCAGTTCCTGGTAACAGTCTGGAAACGCTCTTTTTTATGAAATTATCCAGTAAAACAAACACACACACACAGCGCCCACCTAATCGGTTTATCAAGTGAAATAAACACCCACTCACTGCACACTCAACCTATCCAGAGAAACACTCAGCCCACCAGCATAATCAATCTATCCAGTGAACAACGCACGCATACGCACACACACAGTACACTCATATACAGAGATATAAATGGCTTTAAGCCGACACACCACTGTTGGGTTTAAACCATTAAAGGCAGGCAAAACACAACGCCCATTTTCACAGTCAAGCAAAACATCTTCACAATCTAGATAACAAATACGACAAGGGCAGACACGCAGCCAGTCATGTCAGGAATGTTTTCAATCACTCGCCGACTATAATGGAAAAACACAATTACCTTTCAGACGGACTGAAGCATAAATGATTGGGCCGTGAATGTAGATAAAGAGGTAGATGATATTATGATCATATAAAGATGAGTATCAAGATGAATACGATGAAAATTATTATATTAATGCTGCTGCAGCTGCTGTTGTTGTTGTTGAAGCTACTGGTGCTATTGTTCATGCTGCTGATTATTATTTATGAAGGTAATTAAGATGAAAATTATGAAAATAAAGACAATGATGAAAATGATGTAGATGAAAATTTCAATATATTATATATATATATATATATATATATATATATATATATATATATATATATATATATATAAATGAAATCACGAAACAAGTGATTCTGAATCATTAACAGAACTGCGGTTAGCCAGGATTTTATCCTGCGTCATAATGTCCAGCCCTGTGAGAACACGACAAAGTACTCATCCCTCTATTGAAGGTCAAGTGGATAGAAGGATGAGTACTTTGTCCTAATAACCGCAGATCTGTTAATGATATATATATATATATATATATATATATATATATATATATATAACTTTCAACACGTCGGCCGTTTCCCACCGAGGCAGGGTGGCCCAAAAGGAAAAAACGAAAGTTTCTCCTTTTACATTTACTAATATAAACAGTGAAGGGTTACTAGCCCCTTGCTCCCGGCATTTTAGTCGCCTCTACGACACGCATGGCTTACGTAGGAAGAATTCTGTTCCACTTCCCCATGGAGAGTATATATATATATATATATATATATATATATATATATATATATATATATATATATATATATATTATATATATATATATATATAAAAGCAGGTGGGGATATAGTTTTGGAGTGGTTGGTGCTTTTATTTATTAAATGTATGGAAGAGGGTAAGGTACCTAGGGACTGGTAGAGAGCATGCATAGTTATTTTGTATAAAGGTAAAGAAAACAAAAGAGTGTAAAAATTATAGGGGAATAAGTCTATTGAGTATACCTGGTAAAGTGTATGGTAGAGTTATTATTGAAAGAATTAAGATTAAGACGGAGAGTAGGATAGCAGATGAACAAGGAGTCTTTAGGAAGGGTAGGGGGTGTGTAGACCAAGTGTTTGCAGTGAAACATAGGTGAACAGTATTTAGATAAGGGTTAAGAGGTTTTTGTTGCATTCATAGATTTGGAATAGGCGAATGATAGGGCTGATAGGGCGATATGGCAAATGTTGTAAATGTATGGAATAGGAGATAGGTTACTGAAAACGGTGAAGGTTTTATGAGGATAGTGAGGCTCAGGTCAGAGTATGTAGGAATGAGGGAAATTATTTACCAGTAAAAGTAGGCCTTATACAGGGATGAGCGATGTCACCATGGCTGTTCAATATATTTATAGATGAGGTTGTAGGAGAAGTGAATGCTCGGGTGTTGGCAATAGGTGTGGGATTAAAAGATAAAGAATCTAACACAAAGTGGGAGTTGTCACAGTTGCTCTTTGCTGATGACACTGTGCTTTTGGGAGATTCTGAAGAGAAGTTGCAGAAGTTAGTGGACGAGCTTGGCAGGGTATGTAAAAGAAGGAAATTAAAAGTGAATATAGGAAAGAGTAAGGTGATGAGAATAACAAAAAAAATTAGGTAATGAAAGATAGGATATCAGACTGGAGGTAGGGAATATGGAGGAAGTGAATATATTCATATATTTGGGAGTGAACTTGTCAGCAGATGGGTATGTGAAAGACAAGGTGAATCACAGAATTGATGAGGGAAAATAGGTGAGTGGTGCTCTGAGGAGTCTGTGGAGACGAAGAACATTATCCATGGAAGCAAAGACGGGAATGAATGAGAGTATAGTTATACCAATGCTTTTATATGGAGTGATTCATGGGTGGTGAATGTTTCAACAAGGAAAAGGCTGGAGGCAGTGGAGATGTCTTGTCTAAGGGCAATGTGTGGTGTGAATATATTGTAGAGAATGCATAATTTGGAAATTCCTGAAAGAATTAAGTGAAAAACTCATCATAGAAACCAAGGACCCCAGAGCGGTCAGCTTCCTCTTTCAGACTCAGTGCTGTGATCCAGAGGGAAAATGCCTACAGCATTCTGGGCACGCAACCCACCGCCGGGAAGCTGGATGAAGTATTTGAAATGTTGGCTCTGAGATGTCATTCATGTATGTTCGTTAATGTATTTTGTTTGTAAATAAAGTTCACATACAATTTAGGGGGTAGTAGGAGAAGAAAATATTCAAACAGCTCCGGGGACAATCCTGAATTTTTCCCTAAAGAGGTTCCCCAGTCTAGTTTTAGAGGAACGACACGACACCACACGACACACATATATGTCGTGCCAAATAAGTAAAACTTGCGATTTTGGCTTAAATAGCAACGCACTTCTTGCCGAATAAGGCAAGCTTAAATTTGTGTATGCAATAATTTCGCAAATATCATTCTTAATCTAACGAAAAAAATATTTCATTGTGTTTGTTTATTATTAAATTATTGTAAACTTATATAAATTATATTTAGTTGGATTAGGCTAAACTAAATTACGCTTGTTGCAATAAGGTTATGTAAGTTTCCTAGGGTTCTTTTGGTACAAAATCATTAAATTTTATATTAACATAAATGAAAAAAAATAGATCTTTAAATGTACAAGAGAAAATTAAAAAAAAAAGATTTAATTTTAAACGAATTCTTGAATTGACCAATTTTACCTATTCGGCATGACATATATATTATATAATCTTTGCAACTTATGTAATATATTAATAAATTATATCTAATACTGTGCATCATGAGGGAACTTGTAAACAGGAGGTCAGCATAACTTTGTTCAAACAATGGACTATTCTTACAACCATTCTTTAGTCTTTTCTAATAGATTTAACTCATAAATGATGGCAGAGTAAAAATGCACCAACAAACGTAGATTAGGTGTATAAATAATAAGAGATTAAGCACACGCATACATGTACACTGAATTAAGGAGATAAATATTATAAATGACTTAATTATATCAGCGGTCGGGAGGTCGTTAGACATTGCCATGGTAGAGGTGGTGAGATGTGTGTGTGTGTGTGTGTGTGTGTGTGTGTGTGTGTATGTGTGTGGCACCTATTTGTGTATGTTATATTTATATATATATATATATATATATATATATATATATATATATATATATATATATATATATATATATATATATATATATATATATATATATATATATTTATACAGTTCATCCACGAACAGTGATTTTAAGCAATAACAATACTGGACTAACCGGGATAACCCGCTATATTTTAGTACTCTGAGAATCCCACCAAAACCCCGAAACACCTTAGTCCACTTAGCCATCAGAGAGAGAGAGAGAGAGAGAGAGAGAGAGAGAGAGAGAGAGAGAGAGAGAGAGAGATTGAGGAGAGAGGGAGAGAGAGAGAGAGAGAAGAGAGAGAGAGAGAGAGAGAGAGAGAGAGAGAGAGAGAGAGAGAGAGAGAGAGAGAGAGAGAGAGAGAGAGAGAGAGAGAAAAGAGAGAGAGAGAGAAAGAGAGAGAGAAAAGAGAGAGAGAGAGAGAGAGAGAGAGAGAGAGAGAGAAGAGAGAGAGAGAGAGAGAGAGAGAGAGAGAGAGAGAGAGAGAGAGAGAGAGAGAGAGAATGAGTGTCAGAGTGTGTGTGTGTACATTTCCTCGCCTATCTGTAGTTGCAAGGGTCGAGTCTCAATTTCTGGACCTTCCTCTTAACTTGTCGCTTGTCGGATTCACTACCTCTTAGTCTCATGATCCCGGTCACATATATTCTTAGCAATATGTTTGGACTCAAATACCTCTCTTTCTTCGTCCAGGACATTCCACTTCGTAATCAAACTCGGACTGAAGAAATACTTTCTGATATCCGTACGCCTTTAACTTCAAAATGTTCCAACGTGTACCTGCTTCCTCCTCTCAGTCTATCTGTCAACCCTATCAGTTTCTAAGTAGTATTTTGTATGTCGTTATCAAGTCTCCCTTGGTTCTTATACCCTCTAATATTACCAGATTTACATTCTTTAGCTTCTTCTCATAGCCCATTCTTCGTAACTCTGGAACTAGCCTTTGCACTGTATCCAATTTCGAAGCATATTTTATCAGATAGGTCTGACATGTTGTAAAGGCCAATGAACGACTTGAAAATACTGAAGACTACTCTTAGATTTGCCTAATTAGCATTTCCTACAGATATTATTAGGCTGATGTGTGTGTCCTGCGATATGCTAGGTACTGTGCTCAGTCCTGGGTTTTTTCTCCCTGAGGGAGGTCTGCAGTCTCTGTCCCCCGAGTCTGTACTCAGATTCTGGTCTTCTTGGCCCTTTCCCGATATTCTTAACTTTGCCAGTCTTGCAGTTTCTCAAAATCTATTCTTCCCTGTCTTCGTCTGTTTTTCTCGTTGCTCTTATTAGTTTTACATCATTCACTTATACTGGAAACGGTACTGGTTCGAATGACAATATTTGTATAACCCCGATTGCTACTCTTCCCAATTTTCACATATCTTCGAAAAATAGCTGTCTCCTTTCCCTAAGGAGGCCTGGTCATGAACCGGCAGCGGAGGCGTTGACCCCCGGAACACCCTCAAAGAATACTCCAGGTAAGGTACACTAACCCTCACATAGTCGAGAGGAGCTTACGCCGACGTTTCGGTCCGACTTGGACTATTTACAATGTCACACTAACAGAAAGGAGAGGAGCCACTATATATAGGCAAGCTGGCAGGGAGGGGACAAGAGAAGTGGTAGCAGTAGTATAGGTAAGGCAGTGGAAGTAGTCGTAGAAGCAGTGGTAGTATAATGTAGGGAGAGGGGTTGGTGGGACTAGAAATAGAAAGGGGGAGAGAAACAGGAGGCAAAAGTGAAGGTAGGAGGCAAAGGTACCAGGGAAGGAAATAGTAGTAGTAGTAGTGGAGTCCAAAGGCCATGAAAGGGGAGCACTGCAGGATAACTAAGAGCCCACAAAGAGTAAGACCAAAAACATAGGGGACGGGGAAAGTAAAGGATAAAACACCCAAGGCAGAAGAAACCCAAAACAAGAAAATGGACAAAAGGAAAGGAGAAGAGGTAGAAAGAGGAGGAGAAAAGAAAAGAATCAGGTAAATGGTCCAAGTTGGACCGAAACGTCATCGTAAGTTTCTGTGTCCCACGTGCGGGTTATACGTGTATTATTCCAGTCACAATATTGTGCTCCTGAAGTTTCTACACCTTTCTGTTGCCAAGTACAGTATCAAATGCGTTTTCTCTTGTCTTCTGTTATTTAGTCACAGAACTCCATAAGGTATCATTAGATCAAGCGTATACAATGCCGATAAATTAATGAATAAGACATGTGCAACACCTGGGTATCGTTACCGCAAGACACTTTTTCAATCAGATACAGAAGAAGACACAGCTTCATCCACTGGAGTCAGTGGATGAGTCCTTGAGGTGCTTCATGCACTGGAGTCAGTGGATGAGTCCTTGAGATGCTTCATCCACTGGAGTCAGTGGATGAGTCCTTGAGGTGCTTCATCCACTGGAGTCAGTGGATGAGTCCTTGAGGTGCTTCATCCACTGGAGTCAGTGGATAAGTCCTAGAGATGCTTCATCCACTGGAGTCAGTGGATGAGTCCTTGAGGTGCTTCATCCACTGGAGTCAGTGGATGAGTCCTTGAGGTGCTTCATCCACTGGAGTCAGTGGATGAGTCCTTGAGGTGCTTCATCCACTGGAGTCAGTGGATGAGTCCTTGAGGTGCTTCATCCACTGGAGTCAGTGGATGAGTCCTTGAGGTGCTTCATCCACTGCAGTCAGTGGATGAGTCCTTGAGATGCTTCATCCACTGGAGTCAGTGGATGAGTCCTTGAGGTGCTTCATGCACTGGAGTCAGTGGATGAGTCCTTGAGGTGCTTCATGCACTGGAGTCAGTGGATGAGTCCTTGAGGTGCTTCATGCACTGTAGTCAGTGGATGAGTCCTTGAGGTGCTTCATCCACTGGAGTCAGTGGATGAGTCCTTGAGGTGCTTCATCCACTGGAGTCAGTGGATGAGTCCTTGAGGTGCTTCATGCACTGTAGACAGTGGATGAGTCCTTGAGGTGCTTCATCCACTGGAGTCAGTGGATGAGTCCTTGAGGTGCGGTTGTTGGAGACATCACAGGTGGGCGGGAACCACTAGTGGAAATAGGTCATGCCCCTAAAATGAGATAGATGAGATAGCCTCGGTATCAAGATTCCATGATTCACCATCACAGTCACTATAGAATCTTGGTTCAGAGGATAACTTCCACATCTCCGTCGCCTACCTTATGGACACGACCTACTTCCACTACTGAAACCTACCCACCTGCCATCAACCATACAATCGACTTTAGCAAACTTTTACTATATAGATCATCACGGAATTCTATCCATTACAAGAAACATTCAGAGAAATGCACACTGAATGATGCTGTCTACTGTGAATGATGCTGTCTACTGTGAATGATGCTGTCTACTGTGAATGATGCTGTCTACTGTGAATGCTGCTATCCACACTGAATGATGCTATCCACACTGAATGATGCTATCCACACTGAATGCTGCTATCCACACTGAATGCTGCTATCCACACTGAATGCTGCTATCCACACTGAATGCTGCTATCCACACTGAATGCTGCTATCCACACTGAATGCTGCTATCCACACTGAATGCTGCTATCCACACTGAATGCTGCTATCCACACTGAATGCTGCTATCCACACTGAATGATGTTATCCACTCAGCTCTGGTATGTACCTCAACGGATTTACATACACAGAGCCCACACACAAATATCGTAGATTCCATGATGTGCAGGGAGTGAGAGGCTCCAACCATGGCTGGGAGAGGCTCCATCCATGGCTGAGATTATTATTATTATTATAATCAAATAGAAGCGCTAAACCACAGGGGACCATGGCTGAGAGGGGCTCCATCCATGGCTGGGAGAGGCTCCATCCATGGATGGGAGAGGCTCCATCCATGGATGGGAGAGGCTCCATCCATGGCTGGGAGAGGCTCCATCCATGGCTGGGAGAGGCTCCATCCATGGCTGGGAGAGGCTCCATCCATGGCTGGGAGAGGCTCCATCCATGGCTGGGAGAAGGCTCCATCCATGGCTGGGAGAGGCTCCTTCCATAGCTGGGAGAGGCTCCATCCATGGCTGGGAGAGGCTCCATCCATAGCTGGGAGAGGCTCCATCCATGGCTGGGAGAGGCTCCTTCCATGGCTGGAAGAGGCTCTATCCATGGCTGAGAGAGGCTCTATCCATGGCTGGGAGAGGCTCCATCCATAACTGGGAGAGGCCCCATCCATGGCTGGGAGAGGCTCCATCCATAGCTGGGAGAGGCTCCTTCCATGGCTGAGAGAGGCTCCATCCATAGCTGGGAGAGGCTCCATCCATGGCTGGGAGAGGCTCCTTCCATGTCTGGGAGAGGCTCCTTCCATGACTGGGAGAGGCTCCATCCATCTCTGGGAGAGGCTCTTTAAGTGGCTGCGAGTAAAATAATTGGATGGGTGATGAGAATCTTAGACACAAGGAATGCCAAGCCAGCGATGATCCTGTTTAAGTCACTTGTTCTCTCTATAAGGCTGGAATACTGCTGTACATTAACAGCCCCATTCAAGGCTGGCGAAATTGTAGATATGGAAATGTGCAGAGAACCTTCACTAAACGTATTAATTCAGTCAAGCACCTTGATTGCTTGGAACGTTTGAAGTCCTTTGATTTGTACTCCCTGGAATGCAGGTGAGAAAGATACATAATAATTTATAGCTGGAAAAATTTATAGAGGGACTAGTCCCAAATCTGCACACAGAAATCCCTCCCTTCGAAAGCAAAAGACAAAGCAGATAGTCCAACATAACGGTAATGAAAAGCAAGAGTATCATGAGTACACTAAGAGAAAACACACTAGTGTTAGGGGCCCAGGACTGTTTAACAAACTCCCATTATACATAAGGGGGATTACCAATAGACCCCTAGCTGTCTTCAAATGGAACTGGATTGGTTCATTAAAGTCAGTTTGTGATCCGTATGTTGGACTGCGTGCTGCCAGTAGTAACAGGCTGATTGATCAAGCCTTGATGCACCGGGAGGCCTGGTCATGGACCTTGCCGCTGGGGCTTTGACCCCGGAACACCCCTCCAGGTTGACTCCAGGTAGGTAGGCTCTATGAAGAGCAAGGTGAGAGAGCCTCCATGATGGGCAAGGTGGGAGTGGCTCCATGATGGCCAAGGTGGGAGTGGCTCCATGATGGCCAAGGTGGGAGCGGCTCCATGATGGCCAAGGTGGGAGCGGCTCCATGATGGCCAAGGTGGGAGCGGCTCCATGATGGACAAGGTGGGAGCGGCTCCATGATGGCCAAGGTGGGAGCGGCTCCATGATGGCCAAGGTGGGAGTGGCTCCATGATGGCCAAGGTGGGAGCGGCTCCATGATGGCCAAGGTGGGAGGGCTCCATGATGGACCAAGGTGGGAGGGCTCCATGATGGCCAAGGTGGGAGCGGCTCCATGATGGCCAAGGTGGGAGAGGCTCCATGATGGCCAAGGTGGGAGCGGCTCCATGATGGCCAAGGTGGAGTGGCTCCGATGGCCAAGGTGGAGCGGCTCCATGATGGCCAAGGTGGGAGCGGCTCCATGATGGGCAAGGTGGGAGCGGCTCCATGATGGCAAGGTTGGAGCGGCTCCATGATGGCCAAGGTGGGAGCGGCTCCATGATGGCCAAGGTGGGAGGGCTCCATGATGGCCAAGGTGGGAGGGCTCCATGATGGCCAAGGTGGGAGCGGCTCCATGATGGCCAAGGTGGGAGCGGCTCCATGATGGCCAAGGTGGGAGCGGCTCCATGATGGCCAAGGTGGGAGTGGCTCCATGATGGCCAAGGTGGAGAGCGGCTCCATGATGGCCAAGGTGGGAGCGGCTCCATGATGGGCAAGGTGGAGGGCTCCATGATGGCCAAGGTGGGAGGGCTCCATGATGGCCAAGGTGGGAGCGGCTCCATGATGGCCAAGGTGGGAGTGGCTCCATGATGGCAAAGGTGGGAGAGGCTCCATGATGGCCAAGGTGGGAGAGGCTCCATGATGGCCAAGGTGGGAGCGGCTCCATGATGGCCAAGGTGGAGCGGCTCCATGATGGCCAAGGTGGAGCGGCTCCATGATGGCCAAGGTGGGAGCGGCTCCATGATGGCCAAGGTGGAGCGGCTCCATGATGGCCAAGGTGGGAGGGCTCCATGATGGCCAAGGTGAGAGAGCCTCCATGATGGCCAAGGTGGGAGCGGCTCCATGATAGCCAAGGTGGGAGTGGCTCCATGATGGCCAAGGTGGGAGCGGCTCCATGATGGCCAAGGTGGGAGAGGCTCCATGATGGCCAAGGTGGGAGCGGTCCATGATGGCAAGGTGGAGCGGCTCCATGATGGCCAAGGTGGGAGCGGCTCCATGATGGCCAAGGTGGGAGGGCTCCATGATGGCCAAGGTGGGAGAGGCTCCATGATGGCCAAGGTGGGAGCGGCTCCATGATGGCCAAGGTGGGAGCGGCTCCATGATGGCCAAGGTGGAGGGTCATGATGGCCAGGTGGAGCGGCTCCATGATGGCCAAGGTGGGAGCGGCTCCATGATGGGCAAGGTGGGAGCGGCTCCATGATGGCCAAGGTGGGAGCGGCTCCATGATGGCCAAGGTGGGAGGGCTCCATGATGGCCAAGGTGGGAGAGGCTCCATGATGGCCAAGGTGGGAGAGGCTCCATGATGGCCAAGGTGGGAGCGGCTCCATGATGGCCAAGGTGGCAGCGGCTCCATGATGGCCAAGGTGGCAGCGGCTCCATGATGGCCAAGGTGGCAGCGGCTCCATGATGGCCAAGGTGGCAGCGGCTCCATGATGGCAGGGAGGATCATCGAAGTGAGACGCCGCAAGATTTCAGTTATCACTTCATCTCAGAGAAGCTGAAGACCCGGGACATGTTTTGTTTTCCACCGACTTACGTTTCCATTAACTTTTACGCCAATCTTCCATGGCGCAGGATGGAGAGAAGAGGTTAGGGAGGACAGACAGGCAGATGAAAAGGCTAAGATAAAAGGAAAAGAGGTAGAGGTGGTGAAGCAGAAGGGAAGATGGGGGTCAGAGTGCATTTTGGTGTCCTCCAAATACGGCTAGTTTATTGGAGCGTCTGGACCGGCTCTCCGGGCGTTCCACAAGGCTCCTTTCTTGATCCCATTTTTTTTTCCTGGGTTCTTTAAGAGTAGACACTGGGTTATAGCATTCCGCCGCTAGACAACTTCCTTGAATCTAGAAGAATGTCCTCATGAACTCTGTATGGTAAGTCATTGGTTTTTTTTTTTTTTTTTTTTTTGCATTCCAGAGATCCTAAAATTATATTTTACAGAGCTAAGAGTTCTCAATCTAACTCAGCTTATTTTGTTATTCTGCTTCAGATCATTTTAAAAAACTAACTCATTTTACAACCAAAGAGATGTTATCCTACGTCAGCTCATTTCAAAGCCTAATCCTACCGGTGACTATGTATACTATCCTCAGGATGCGACTCAAAATGGTCTAATATCAACGTACCTATTTACTGCAAGATAAACAGGGGCTACATATGTAAAAAAAAAAAAATACGCCATTGCCTGTGCAGGATTCGATACCAGTGCCTTTTGTTTGTGAACTGAATGTTGTGACCGCTGAGTTACAAGTCATCCAACCGGCTGATTTAAGTACGTTTTATTTCCCGATTTGTGTGTACTCGTCCTATTTTTACTCATCCATTTGTGGTTGCATGAGAGATTCACTTCCCCTGACCCTCTTAACAACCGTTACCAGTACACACAACCCGCACATAGAAGAGAGGAGCTTACGACGACGTTTCGGTCCGACTTGGACCATTTACAAAGTCACACTAACACACAGAAAAGGTAGAAGGCGTATTTATAGGCAGCAGACAGGGGAGGGCACAAGAGAGTGGTGGAGTAATAGGGGAAGTAGTAGTGGAAGTAGTAGTAGTGGAGTCAGTCATATTCTGGGAGAGAGCACTGCAATACAGCTGGCGGCCCGCATAGGGTAAGGACAAGAACACAGAGGGAAAAAAAATGTTAAAAATAAAATAAGGACAAATACAAGGAGAAATACACTCCCTCTTAGCCTCTATCATACATTTTATTAAAGCTATGTATGAAGCTTGCTTCCAACACCTTCATACAGGTCATTTCACTTCCTCACATGCCTCTGACTCATCCATAGCTGACTTTCAACTGTGCTCTTATGTACCAGTTTCCCGCCTCTGTCCAACCTATCAAACCCTTGAATAATTTTGTATACAATTATCATGTCTTCCCTGGCTTGTCTATCCTCAAATATCGTCAGGTTCACTTCCTTGAGTCTATCCTCATAGTTCATTTCATTTAGCTTGAGACTAGTATTGATGCAAAATTCCTCATTTTCAGCAGTTTCGTGACATACTTTATGAGGTGTGGGTCTGACATACGTCGTATACAGTCTCTCATATGAATGACATTGTTTAATATACGATATGCCAAACACACATCCATTGCCAAAGTTTTTGAGGTGACAAGTCTTACATGTCTTAATTATATGTTCACTAGTAATTTACTCCTCGAAAGTTCAGTATCTCGAGTCTCTCATAAAGCATTACCCTGAGTTTATGAACTAATTCGAATATAAAACCTCTGGACCTTTTTGAGTTTTTAAACATTTAGTCCGGTGAAGATACCACGTGGCGCTGCATGCTCCATAATTCGTATGACGCACTATATAACATCCTAAAGTTTTCTTTTGTTAACGTCCCTGAATGCTGTATTGAGTTTCTTCAGACTTGGATTAACTGCGAAAGTTATACAGCTGATGAGCGCCTGAAGCAATATGCCTGGTGTGACTAACTACCAGTTCTAGTTCTTAAAGGCTTTCTTTAGTATCCCTTCTCCCAATTTATATGATTAATGGTAAGATATACTGAGACGATGGTAGTCATACAGTAAATGTAGTTATATGGAATACTTTGTTGAAGACGCTGGAGATCTTGATGAGCGCAGAGTCTTCAGTGGGTGTCATTGTGTTTACCAATAAGTGATGTGCTCTTCCAATTTGTTTTGCTGGTATATTGGTCATAGTTGTTTTACGGGATTATGTGTATACCTGTAGCAGTTATGTTGTTTGTGATTCTGTCTGATGATCTCTCTGACTGATGTAGTGGCAGTGGTGACAATGGTATAAACTTTGGTATTGGATGACGACAAATGGTTTAAAAATGCAGGTGAGCAAACACTTGGACATATTATAAAAAGTTTCGGTCCTGAGATTGTGATCAAGATCCCAGGACCCCAGCGTTTTCTGAAAAAATTATGTCATATTGTTTGTGCACCTGTCTTCATTTTATTTAGACCAGCAGTGGACATGCTGAGTCTGCAACTGAAGAAGACACTTTCACTTTCTTTGATATTTTAGTCTGCAAGTCTGACTTTGTGGTTTCTTGCTGCTCCGAGGTTGGTTGTGAGGAAATGGAAGGTGAAAACAAGACTTGGTATAGCAACCCTAAGATAGAGCCACTGCTTCGCACTGCAAGCGTCTGCTGTTTTATTCCGTTATTGCCGGCATGTTATACGTAAATATAGGAAAGAGAACAGTATTCTGGGACACATTTATTGTACAACATTTCACCCACGATGGGACTGATAATTTATAAAGCTTCGTATTGTGTCGGCTTGTTGCCTATATTAAAATGTGAATATAGGCTAATATATGATAACCTAACTTAACCTAGCTGAGAATAATAAATATTTCACTTGTAGTGCCATTCGAAGCATTAAGACGATGGGCAAGTCGGGAGAAACTGTACACTAATTGGAGGACAGGTTGGGGAATAGATATTACAACGAACCTCTCTCTCTCTCTCTCTCTCTCTCTCTCTCCGGAGGAGCATATAATCTATATTACATCAGCGGTTTATGCGAGACTGGCAAATGTGAGAACTGCCTACTGCAACATAAACGCAGCACTGGACCTGGCCATTAATTGGATCGGAGACCGAGTGGACACAACCTCGTCCCTGGCTAGGGAGACACTGATATACCATGGGCTTCATTTCTCTGGCATTGGGTACAACATACACAAATATTATTTTCCCAACAGTCATATTTCCAGACTTTCCACATGACACTAGTGCTGCTGGCCTCTTCTTCATTACTTATCTCTTCTCACCTTTCTTCCCTCTTCTTCCTTGCTTCCTCCCGCCCCCCTCCTCCTCCTCTCCCTCGCTTGCTGACCAACCTGGCCAGCATGTAAATCATCGCTCTGTTTTTTTTCCCCTAGTCTGGTGGAGCCCGGGGTATCGCCTCATCTGACCCCCCGCCATACCCCAGCATTGCCTCGCTGCCGGATGGTGCTCGCCTCGCTCACCTCCTATATCTGGCAGAGAACACCTTATTAAACTGTATTGTCTTATCTGAGGTATGGGAATGTGGAGGTGGTAAGATATGGTTTGTTGTTGGAGCGAATATGTGAGATTAAGTGTGTGTTTATTAACCTAGTTGAGCTCAGAGATGTTGACCACAAGTGCGCCTCAACTTACCGTCTGTTGACGTGATCTGCTCTAATGTTTGCATTTGAGACCGTGTGTGAGTTTAGCTTCGATGTTGTTTCCTAGATCATTAAACACCTTGATTAACCTAAAGTACTTCCTGATCCATTTGTTACTTCACTGTTTAACTTAAACCATCCTTAGATTATTATTACAATCAAAACTAAGCGTTAAACTAAATAATGTAGATCTTAATATTACGGATTGCGAAAATGATTTAGGAGTTCTGGTTAGCAGTAATCTGAAACCAAGACAACAGTGCATAAGTGTTGGCAATAAAGCTAACAGAATCCTTGGCTTCATATCAATAAGTATAAATAATAGAAGTCCTCAGGTTGTTCTTGAACTCTATATATCTTTGGTTAGGCCTCATCTAGATTATGCTGCACAGTTTTGGTCACCGTATTACAGAATGGTTATAAATGCACTGGACAACGTGCAAAGGAGGATGACAAAGTTGATCCCATGTATCAGAAATCTTCCCTATGAGGATAGACTGAGGCCCTGAATCTGCACTCTCTAGAAAGGCGTAGAATTAGGGAGGATATGATTGAGGTATATAAATGGAAAAATATAATTAATAAAGGGGATGTAAATAGCGTGCAAAAAATATTTAGCATAGACAGGACTCGCAGCAATGGTTTTAAGATGGAAAAATTTAGATTCAGGAAGGATATAGGAAAGCAATAGTTTGGTAATAGAGTTGTGGATGAGTGGAACAAACTCCCGAGTACCGTCATAGAAGCTAAGACGTTGTGTAGTTTTAAAAACAGGTTGGATAAATACGTGAGTGGGTGGGGTGAGTGTGAATTGGACCTGACTAGCTTGTGCTACTAGGTCAGATGCCGTGCTCATTCCTTAAGTGAATGTGACTGACCTGACTAGTTTAAGGCATTGGCTTAAGCCGGTGGTAGAATTGGATCTGCCTCGCATGGGTCAGTTGGCCTTCTGCAGTGTTCCTTCTTTCTTATGTTCCTAAACCACCAGAGGTCATACAGCGCTGCTCAACCATCCTAGAGATCTACACCATCTTCTCTACGCTGTGTATTCCCCAAATATTTTGCATGTCTTGATCATGTCTCCTCTTGATCTAATTCCAGTGTCGTGAGATTAAGTTTGAAATTTATTTTCTTAGTATCTTTGGTTTCTCAGTGATGGTACTAGCATGGCGAAATAAATGTAAACTTTGTCGAGTTTCGTTGTTTGCTCTCCTAGAAGAGGTTTGCTCACTAGTGTTACGCAATAACTTCTCTTACGCAGGAGGTAGAGCAACACTTTAAAAAAAAAATCCTCTTTCAGGTTAATAAAGGGCATTCTTACATTTTCTAATCTGGCATATGCTGATGATATTGTGGTTCTACGTGCTTCGGGAGGCACGATAACTGTGAAGTCCAATTTTTGATAATTTTCTTAACTCGATTCCATAAGTTGTTCCTAGACCAGATGGCCCTCTACCTCCGGCCTTTTCTCCCTCACGCAAAGTTGCATAACTTTACCCATGTTGGGGTTGAAATCTAGTAATTACGTTTTTTTTTTTTTACAATTCTTGCAGCCTGTCTAAATGGTCACGTAGTTTCTTGCCGACATCAGTTGGATTCTCGTTAGTTCTGCGTATCTATCCATCTCTTCTTCCTTCCTGTCCAAAGTCTTTCAAAGTGTGTTTGCTTTGTTACTCTGTCCTTCAAATAAAACGGGAGTTTTTAAACGGTGTACTTTAATTGATGTCTGTTCAGTCTACGAAGCTACGAAAATATAATATTATTCTAGGTCTGGTTAGGTTATAAAAGCTTAACGTAAAGTAATCTAGTTTTACGTATATTTAGCAGAAAATAACGCAATAAAAAACAGTCAGCTTGGGAACGTGGGAAATATCATATTAACTCAGTGTCGGTATCCCCGAGGAAGTTGTGTTATTGGAGGATAGGTTGCCTTTTTATGATTTCTTTTATCCCCAGCTGGTCAGTCATCCATGCTAGTCCCCAGCTGGTCAGTCATCCATGCTAGTCCAGCTGGTCAGTCATCCACGCTAGTACCTAACCAGTCAATCATTCATGCTAATCCTATAGTACAGTACTCATGCTGTACTATAGTAAATATATCCGCTAGTACAGTACCCATGATCCGTATCAATTATATCAGTAGTCATGTTGTCATGCAGTATAATTCTCCTGTCTTGCAGCATAATAAGAGTTTTAACAAGTAATATGAGGGGTCAGGTATGAGGTACGGGGAAAGAGTAGGGTTAACTTGGTACAGACAGAGGGTAAGTGCTAAGGAAGGTAGGAGGGAGTAAAGATCAAGTGGAAGAAGACAGGGAGGTTAGGCAAAGTGGGGGTTACCATAGTGTATGAACACAGGTCGATGGGATACACATAAAAGTGTGAATAATTTATTAGTAAAAGGGAAGGAAATTGTAAGGGTGACGATTATGTTACCGTAAGTGTGGTTGGTCAGCTTACTTCGCTCTGACTTACCCCCCCCCCCACACAGCGAAGAGGTGGAACCAGGAGATAAAACTTGACCCCTACAACCACAGCTGAGTACAGATAGGTGAGTACACACATATACACGTCATTACCAATAATTATCCTATCTCAGAAATACATGTCCTCATCCAAAACTTATTCTTCACTACTCAATCACAATAATGTAGGTAGAAATACCGCCAAAGCTGCTGGAGAGCGAAACGTTGCCACAATAAAATGTCGCATTAGTTGCACATGTGTCCTTTTACCTAGTTACTCGGATCGTTGGACTAAGGTACCTGGGATCCTATAACAGTATTTCACAAAACAGCATCAGTCATGCTAGAGGGAAGAGTGTTCCTAATTTCATATAAGGATATAAAAACAAGGCAACGCAAGCAATATACACTGGTAAGGAAACTGACACCATAAGGACCAGTACGGACAACTTATTACGCAGACCAAAATCGGGTGCATGTTTTTCAAATACACTCGCAAACTGTCCACTAATTGCTTCTCTCGCTACGCTTAAAACGCAGCTGTGAGCTCTTCAGAACTTCAAGTTCCAAGTCTGTTTTGTCGTCTGCTCTCCGTCTTTTGTTCTCAAGCCCCACCCACACGAATATAACCTAACAATTCATTAAAAAAACACAATCACCAGGTAGATAAATAATTACCCACGGGCTATATGTATACTTATATATATATATATATATATATATATATATATATATATATATATATATGCTATATATTTATGCTAATGTAAAAAATTATAATTTTGTACCAAGAGAAACTTTGAAAACCTACCTAACCTTATCACAACAAGCGCAATTTAATTTAGCCTAACCCAACTAAATATATTTTAGATACGTTAACATTAATTTAATTATAAACAAACACAATGAAATATATTTTTTCGTTAGGTTCAGAATGATTTTTGCGAAATTATTGCATACACAAATTTTCGCTTGTCTTATATGGCAAGAAGAGCGTTGCTATTTAAGCCAAAATCGCAAGTTTTACCTAATCGGCACGACATATATATATATATATATATATATATATATATATAGGTAAAACTGGCCAATTAGTAAGAACTGATTTAAAATTAAGTCCTTTCTAAAATTTTCTCACATACGTTTAAGATTTATTTTTTTTTCATTTATGTTAATGTAAAAATTAATAATTTTGTACCAAAAGAACCTTAGAAAACTTACCTAACATTATTGTAACAAGCGCAATTTAATTTAGTCTAATCCAACTAAATATATTTTAGATAAGTTTACAATAATTTAATAATAAACAAACACAATAAAATATATATTTTTTCGCGAGGTTCAGAATGATTTTTGCGAAATTATTGCATACACAAATTTTCACTTGCCTTATTCGCAAGTTTTATCTGTTCGTCACGACACACACACACACATATATATATATATATATATATATATATATATATATATATATATATATATATATATATATATATATATATATATATATATATATATATTACTGCATCTACGAACAAGTGGTTCTTAGCAAATAAACTGCACTGGCCGGTAATCGAACCAACGATACCTTAACATCACGTAGTTATTTTCTGAAACATTCAGGTCACACTAGCAGTGCATACTATGGTGAGACGCAGGTCACACCGCCTGTACATACCCTAGGGATACATACAGGTCAAAATACCAGTGTATACCCTGGTGAGACTTATAGGTCATACCCCAAGTGACCTTCCCAACTCAACCCTGTTACTTTTGCGGTAATTCACATTGTGCACTGAGGTTTATCCCCTCTCCTTTCTTTTGTGTGTGTTAGTTACCATTTTGTCCTAGGCACATGTCAATTAGACACTAGGCCTGTTGTATATATGTGTGTGTGTATGTGTATGTAAGGAAACACATCGAAATGTTTCTGCCCCACCGGGAATTGAACCCGGCCCCTCCGTACGTGAAGCAAGAGCTTTACCCACTAGGCCACCGGGGGCGTAAGTGTGTGTGTGTGTGTGTGTGTGTGTGTGTGTGTGTGTGTGTGTGCCTGCTACAAGTACATGGCTATGAATTCTGAAAAATAAAAGTGATTAACCATAATGCAGTAGTAAATATTTGTGTACCGGACTGAGGAAATTTTCATGCTAATCCCGTTTACTAACAATAAATAAAATGCAAAACAGCTTTCAGAATAAAACAAAACTTGATATTAATCTGGCAAGAAGCTCCAGCAGGTATTGTGAGAGAAGCCGTGTACCCGAGACAGTTTAGCATCTCTGGTCACCACCACCACTACAACACAAGACACTTATTTCCGCTTCAGTGTCCGGTTTTAGGCGTCCGGGTTACATGGCGTCCTTCGGCAAATAGGACCACTACTGGCGTTGGTTCTCTAAGTGGCTCCGGAGCCGGACCTGGGAAGTTTATTGTCTTTTTTTCTCTATCTCGTTCGCTACCTGACGAAAAACCTCGTCCATGCATACTGGTCTTCAAAACGGTAGGCTGCGTACCAATGACTGGCGAAAATTTGTTGTGTGTTGTGGGTGCTCGCCTAGTTGTGTATGCAGAGCTTGATTCATTGGTTCTGTTACCGCCTCGTAACTACTGTCGACTGGCTCTACTGACGTCTGGCGCTAGAGATATAGCATCAAACTCTTGAAATTATGTGCGGAGTTCACTTTCACTATCTTTTCATCTAGTTCATACTACCTACTGACCACCTTGATGTGTGTATCGAAGGATTTACTATTGTCCTTGTACTTTGTTTTTAGCTGCTATCTATGCACCTAGGTTCTGGTATCTCAAAGAGCCATGCCCTTTTCTACTGTATCCAATACACTGAATCTTATGTACTTGGTCATCACTTCCCTTGTAGTCATCCTTTCTTTGGTTACTAGTCTCGTGGGGTACCTCTGCATCTTCTCGAGTTTCTTGAAGTGCATGTTTAGGTGTGATCTTTATTATTCTTAAAAGTAGTGGTACGTATTCTTAAAAGTAGTTCTTTAAAATAGTGTTGTATGTCTTTGTGTTTGTTTACATATATTTTTAAAGCAGTGTTTACCTTCAATATTGCACGATGTGAATGTGCTTTCGGTATTATGTTTGGTGTGATACTTAATTCCAGATCTGTTGATCTGTTCAACTATAACGATGAAAGGACAAGTGTATATCAGTGGTATTCAATACCGACAAGCCTCCTAGGCTGAGGAACTAATTATCTCATCTTCCACTGTCTGATGTATATATTTCTAGTCTTCATACCACAGTGAATCTCCATGTAATGTATTAAGCCACTGGATGACGAAGCGTCTACAAGTAAAATTACCCAGACGTTGCACATATGTATAATTCATCATCGAAAGACAAGTGCATTTACTTAGGACATCTTTATTGAAAACGTTTCGGGTATGTTCCCAATGCAGATGTTCTAATTGGATGTACCTGTTTTCTTTCATTCTTACCTAGGTGAGTTCGCTAGTTTTAGGCTTTCATTTCTTCTTCCCTTCTTAAAACCTTCTGCTGGCTGACTTGAGTAATTACTGCTACATCTGGCGTTCTCTTACTGTATACTGTCACATTTAATATTGAAATTATATAGTTTTAGCCTCCACTGTGCCATTCATCAATCTATTCTCTAAGCTTTGTACAGTCTTACCTTCATTGTGTTATTCATCAATCAGTTCTTGAAGCTGTGAACACTGAACAGTCTTACCCTCCATTACGTCATTCATATAACCTCCATTGCGCGGTAATCCAGCATTTTCCACTTTGTTAGTATTATTTTTATCAAGGTGTGTCATGATTTCTCTACGGCTCATCTGCGTTCTCAGTTTCCGTTCATGCTCCCTCATCTCGGCCTACCATATAAAAAAATGAGAAGGTACGGCCAAAAAGAGGCACTTTGTGGGTAGCTTTAGACCAGTGGTTCCCAAACTTTTTCAGGCTGCCGCCCCCTTGGCTCCCAGGCTACATCCGTAGCGCCCCATTCCCCACACACATACGAACACACTCTTCCTTGGTATTAGATTTACTGCAAATTCAACAACTAATCTAACACTATAAACTAGCGTATTTATTTCACAAATGAAAATTAACATATTAAACCAATTTAACAATATGAAAGGGTAGATTTACATCTTATCTGTAATTACAATGTCTTCACAATCTTAATGATATGAATGTACTTGGTGCAGGAACATCAGTTTCTCAACATCATTCTTGAAGGCACTAAGAAGAAGTCTTAGATCCCCGCGTTTAGTAATTTTTAATCTGTTTCTTTGCTTAGAAAGAAGAGTGGCGACTGCATTCAAGCCTCGCCTTACTAAATATGTTGGGAAGACAATAAAGTACAACTTTGTTCCACAGTGCAGGGTAGTGGTCACAGTGCAGGGTAGTGGTCACAGTGCAGGGTAGTGGTCACAGTGCAGGGTAGTGGTCACAGTGCAGGGTAGTGGTCACAGTGCAGGGTAGTGGTCACAGTGCAGGGTAGTGGTCACAGTGCAGGGTAGTGGTCACAGTGCAGGGTAGTGGTCACAGTGCAGGGTAGTGGTCACAGTGCAGGGTAGTGGTCACAGTCAGGGTAGTGGTCACAGTACAGGGTAGTGGTCACAGTGCAGGGTAGTGGTCACAGTGCAGGGTAGTGGCAAGTGACGTAGTGGAGGCCGGAACCATACATAGTTTTAAGACGAGGTTTAATAAAGCTCATGGAGCAGGGAGACGTGGGACCAGGAGATATGACTCGACCTCTGCAACCACAAATAGGTGAGTACAAACTGGTGAGTACACATACACACACATACACACACCACTCTGCCAGTATTAATCTGGGACTCCTATACGCTTCTCTGGTCCGTGAGAGATAACCATCAGCGACCTGGAAAAACAGAAATAGACCATTCCTATGCAGCACACTTCTCTGAGATATTAAACTCGGCCGAGCAGAACGGCCTATAATGTGATCACTGCTCAAAGAATCTCTGAGGAGAGAACGACCAGCTACAGCCACGCTCTTTACTGCAGATCCCCCCCGAGATTAGGAGTCTCTGATCTACTTTTGAGCTTAATGGTAGTCGTTTAGGCGTTATATAGCAGACATGATGGTCGGAGCTCACACATGAACTCCTCTGTTATGGCATTTTGGGGGCTAGGGCAGTGTAAATTAGGCTTTTAACAATGCTGCTTATAACTGTATAGCTAGCCTTGAAGTTTAAATGTTTATACAGAAAATAAGAATATCGGATGAATGTTTTCCATCCGTATAATGCATTCTAGAAATATATGAGCCACAATATGTCGACTACAATAATTAACAAGTAGCCGCCCACACTTTAGAGAGGAAAGTTAAGACGACGTTTAAAACCGTCTTGGACCATTATAACCTCGCAACTTAACAGTGGTCCAGGGCAGAGCAAAACATCAGCTAGTCTCTCCTCTCCAAATTGCACATTAGGTAATAACTTAACAAAAACGTCGCGTCAGGAGGCATCCTGCTCTCACCTGACAGCTAAAAAAACACCACCACGAAGGTTATATACACAGAGAGGTGTGTATCTCTCACTGTATATATATACGTTAAGAATTAACCTTAATCTATACTTTAGGGACTAAAGCATCCTTGACTGATGGAGTCATTCTTTCTTATAATAACTTTGAACCAATTTATAATATAACTGTGAATGTATTTGTATCCCCAACCCTCATGGTATTTTTAAACTCATACGATGTTCTCAGTCCATACTGTATTCCCAGCTCTCACTGTATTCCCAGCTCTCATTGTATTCCCAGGGTTTACGGTATTTCCCGTTCTTACAGTTAAGTAAGTTTATTCAGGTACAGGTACACATAAATAAAGTTACATAACTTATCATACATAGGAATATGTGTGTATAGATTACCTAGGATAACCCAAAAAAGAGTCAGACAAAGTGACTTATTTCCATTGGAGTTCCTTGTAATAACTTATTATTTAAACCTTAAAAGTTAAAACAGGTAAGTAACTTAACTATGTGAAAAGCAGTTACAATAAAAGGAGTTATACTAGGAATAAGGTAAACTGACTTATTTACATTAATATTAAAGAGAGGATAAGATCACAGTAATATGTACATGTATGTTATGTATACAAGACCTCACTCTCCTCCCTTTCTGTAGCTACATTCACTGGGTACCTGTATTTTAAGTCCTTACAGCATTCCCAGTTATTACAATATTCCCAGTTATTATGGTATTTCCAGCACTTACAGTATTCCCAGTTATTTTATACTGTAGTATTCACAGTTCATTCAATATTTCCTGTTATTCCACTGTTCCCTGATCTTACAATATTCCAAATTTCTAGAGATTTCCCATTTCTAACAGTGTTCCAAATTCCTACAGTCTCCTTAGTCATCGCAGGATTAACAGGTCCTACAGGAGAATACTGTATTCCCACTGCTTACAGTATTCTCTCTTCTTACAGAATTCCAAGTTAATGACGGTTTACTTTGTTTTCTTGCTTCCAGTTAGTAATTTTCTTGTTTTTTTTTCCATCGTTTTTCCTTGTCTTTCCCTTGTATTTTTTACTTTTCTTTTTCTTATCTCTTTCGTGTCTTTTGCCTTTTTAATGTCTTTTTTTCTCTCATGTCCTGTCGTTTTATCATGTCTTTATGTCATGTTTTCCAGTCATGTTATCTACTCATGATTCTCTTCATTTTTTTTTCTCGTTCCAACAGTTCTCATGAATTTCTCCTTTGCTTCATCCAAACAAATAATCCACATTACAATACTTAGCTAGCTACATCCACTTACTTTTTCTTTGTTAAGCAAAAGGACACAGGTGCAACTAATGTGACATTTTAATGTGGCAACGTTTCGCTCTCCAGGAGTTTTGTCACGCCGTTACAAACAACACAGGGCCACAGAGGGTATATAGAGGTGTAGTAGTTGTAATACTAGTGGCAGTAGCAATAAGCTTTTATAACCTTTCAACTCAACCTACTTACTAACATTATAACTCGTGTAAATCTCGACTTTTTCTATCATGTATATATTACTACAACTATTACTACTACCACTTCTAACACTAGTATTACAACTACTATATCTCAATCTAAGCCTATATATATATATATATATATATATATATATATATATATATATATATATATATATATATATATATATATATATATATATATACCCTCTGTGTCCATGTATTGTTTGTAACGGCTTGACAAAGTTCCTGGAGAGCGAAACGTTTCCACAATAAAATGTCGCATTAGTTGCACTTGTGTCCTTTTACCTAACATATTGTCGGTAATTCAACCAACATTCATTATTTTTTCTAGATTTTTAAAGTTATCTTCCAAGATCTCTTTAGAACAGTGAGATGTGTTCTCACGTCAAATATATTGAAGTGAATCAGTAAACAAAAGAAAAACGGGGATATTTATTCCTGAAACATCAATCAGGACGGGGGAAAGAAAGCATTAAACAATATACAGGAAGTGGTATAGGTAATAAAATAAACAAGCCGGGGGCAGTAAACATAAGATAACACGAAACAGAGAAACAAAATGCATACACACAAAAAATGAAGATAAACAAGACAGAAAAGGAAATACTTCTGGTGAGAGTACGTATGTAAACATTAGAGAAGCAGTCGATGCCCGAATCTCACGGTAATATCACAGTGGCAGTGGGCGTCCTCCTTTATATAAACATGGAAGAGCTGTGAGTGCCCCTTATATGTGAAACATTGCGCCTTACTCACGTAGAGTTTCTAAATATTATGGTACTACTGTACATGATCTGGTGTTTCTATCTATAAATATCTTGTGACAGTACTAGGGCTTAGTAGATCTACCCAGTATATATTGTCTATATAGTTTCTAAGAATCTGCCTTCTTATCCAAAATGAATCACTTTAATTTTAAGACACCGCCCGTCTCCCACCGAGGTAGGGTAACCCGACAAAGAGGGAAGCACTTTCATTGTATTTCATTCAGTCACTGCCTTGGCAGCTCTTTAATTACTATCAACAGCTTGGTTCACCAGACAAGCACCAGACGAGCCTGGCCCAAGGCCGGGCTCTGGGAATAGAAAAGCTCTCGGAACTCATCAAAGGTAAGGTATCATTAAATATCACGTATATTATTACTCGTATCAGTGTTCCTGCCCAGCACTGCCAGGAGCGCCATCACGTGGAGTCCGCATACTCTTCAGTAAGGCCAGACGCTCTAGTAAGTGATCATTATTCTTGGTCGGAAATACCTGATGCTACAAAGGCTTCCAAGAAAATTTTAGTGGGATAGCTAAATTTCTTTTTATCGAATACAAAAATCTAATCAAACTGTACATGCTCATTTATTTACCAACCAGTTTAGTTTGTTTTTTATTTATTACAAATAACACAAACCCAATAAAATTCACTTACTGATATACTGATATTACATATTTTCATTTACCATTTAGTTTGTCAATAAAAAAATGTAGGGGAAGACTTTTATCACAAATGGGCGTTTGCAATAGATGTTAACTTTTACCTTTCCTGCTTAGCTCGCTGCAATGTCCTTACACCTGCACGTAGGTCAATATGAGCTGTTCCAATCACATTCAATGAGTAATTAAATGAGTAATCAATTGTTTGTACTAGCCACATCGGTTTTATAATTACGTGGGTATTTTAAGCACTTAAAAAAATTACATCATTTGGGTGACATGCTGTCATTTAAGAAGGTTGGAGACTGTTTTTGAGCGAGGGCAATTTCCCCCCTAGTTAACATGTTAGAAGTAGACCTAATGTTCCAGAACTATGCATTAAGGTTCTGATTTATAGCCGCCTAATCCAATAGCTCTCTGAATCAGTATTTCTTGTCACAACACAATGGTGTTTATATTTAGTTAAAAGTATTGTTCTAGTACTATAATTCGTTGTTCATATCTAGTTATAATAATTATTCCAGTGCTAGGGATCGGTGTTCATATTTGGTGTCTCACTACTAGTTTTCGATATTTCTAGTAGGTACGAGGAAGAACCAGAACAGAACACAGAAAAGAATGACGAAAAGTGTTTCGAATGTTCCACCATGCCAACTCATTCTACCCAAATCCAGACTTGTGGAACTCCATAGTCAACAAAAATGAAAAGAAACCACTATCTCGTGGCTGTAGTATTGTTTGGAGATGAAGCCTGGACACATATTCATTAAAAAATTCCAGTACTGCCGCTCTCTACATGAGTGGTAATAAAAAACTAGCAAAAACTAAAGACCAATAGTGCTAAAGTCACACATTACCAAAATCTTCGAAAGGGTCCTAAGAAGCAATATTGCCAAACACATGAAATCTCAATAATTGTCCAACCCAGGGCAGCACGGTCGTAGAACACGCCACTTCTACCTTTCACAATTGCTAGGCCATTACGAACATTTTATCATTTAGCTTGGAAGACAAGCTAAATGATAAAATATTCACTGACTTTGCAAAAAAGTCATTGACAAATGCTACCATGGTGTGATAGAGAAAAAGCAGCGCAAAAAGGCGAAATTGAAAAGGTGGTCAAATGGCTATTTAACTTCTTAACAAGTGGAACCCAGAGTAATAGCAGTAAATAGAATGAAGTCGGAGGTTGCCATAATAAAATACTAATTCTCAAGGTACAATATTCACTTCCACTGTATCGGGGCCACTTGGAGAGCAGCTAATCGTCGAGGAAATAAGTCACAGGCAACATTTTAATGCCGAGAAAGGACTAATTTCAGCTGCTCCGCTATGGAAGAATATAGGAAATGAAGGCTGAAACCGAGTACATGACAAACTCAAAACATTCAATAGAACTGAAGTTCAATGTGAGAGACTTGGGAGTGACAATGTTAGAGTATTTTACATTCAAGGATGACAATAATGTTGTCATCACTAAGTCAAGGAAAATAATAGGCTGGATTACTAGAACATTCAAAATTAAAAACAAGCCAATGATGACATTTTATTCAGGTCACCTGTTCTCTCCAGTCTGGAATAATGTTGTATATTAACGGCCTCTTTCAAGGCAAGAAGGACTGCTGAGTTAGAAAATGAAGAGATGGCCTTCGCTGCCCTAATAATTTCACTCAAACATCTAAACTACTTGGAATTCCTTATACCTTTCGAATTGTACTTCTTGGAACACAGAAGAGAAAGGTACATAATTTACACCTGGAAAATCCTGGAGGAACTGGTCTCAAACCTGCACACTGAAATCATTCCTTATGAAATCAAGAAACTGCAGACTGTGGAAAATATCTTCAGTTAAAAGCTAGGGAGTTATGAATATAATAAGAGAGAACTCAATAAGTGTAAGAGGACCTTGACTTTTCAAAGCTTTCTTTTTGTGAACCAACAAACCTCTGTCTTCAAGAGGGATCTTGATAAGATTCTCAAGTCAGTTCCTGATTAGCTGGTTTGTGGTGCATACGATGGACTGCCTAGTCGTTCATGTCAGCAATCTGTCACGTCTGGTCTGGGGGTCGGGCAGCGAGAGCCATGACCTACGGAATCGTCATGAGGTAAGTCCTTTTTATATTTGGATCCTCTGTTCCTATCTAAAAACACAAAATTCTCCGATACTAACATAAGTGAACTGTATATTCTTAGACTGTCAAAAAACCTTCGACACAATTCCTTACAGGTGACATTTGCAAAAATGGAAAACCAGGTTCGAGTTCTGAGAAAGAATTTCCACGTATAAGAGAATACCAATACTTAAACGGCAGTCATAGTGAGGAAAGAGATTTCAGGACAGAGAGAAGTAACAAGTGGGATACCACAACAGACATTTCTAACTGTTGAAATAGACTCTGGCTAGCAAATAAAATATTTTGAGGATGGAATCAGGAGGCTGAAGGCCAAAGGAAGCATACCACATGAGAGGAAGATAACTCTCAGAGTTGTTTTGAATACATGTTTACGGAACATGTATGTAAAACATCGTTGGCATATGTTGATAAAATAATAACCTTTAGGAATATGAACAAGAAAACACTGAAAACGCTATACACGATATATGTAAGAAAAGGTAAATCGTCACTAAACATATAAACAATATTAAGAAAGTTCCAAAGTTTCCAACTTCAGGAAAGAGGGTTCGGAATGCATTAAGAAAGGATGCAGCAGAGACTAAATAAATATACTGATTCAAGCGTAAAAATTATGCATTTAAAAAGGGTAAGGACTAAGATTCTCAATTAATCAAATAACAAATGCAATACCCAAGAACGAAAAATTAAACCTTGCAGACACACGATTGGTTCAAGAGCTGGATCTCAACTCTCGCAGGTACTACAGGCGAGTACACGTCATACTTTAAGTCTGTGTTGTTGGTGATATGATTTAATTGCAAAGAGCTTCTTCCCGTAACTGAGACATAACATTTGTACTGTGCCACTACGAGGCCTGGTCTCAGACCGAGCCGCGGGGGCGTTGACCCCCGAAACCCTCTCCAGGTAAACTCCAGGTAACTCACGCACCTCAATATAACAAAGGTGACAACCCCAGTTATAGCAGTGGATAATGACACATGAGCCAACAAGTAGCTACGGATGTCAACAACCATCCAAACTAATCCTAAACTTCGCACAGAGAGAGAAGTCCTTAGCGCCGCCCAGAATTCCTCCTCCGCTCGACAAATTAAATACAGACGCTCATGCATGGCAGGTAAATATATGAGCAATGACGGCGTACCAAGAATATCAGGAACACACTTTGAGAGCTGCTTGCTGAAAAGATTTATCGGGGCACAAGCGACCCATTTTGGCGAGCAGGCACAAAGGACGGAGTCATTGTCAAGGACACTGACTAAGAGCTACACAAACACGGGCAGAAGGTTCTCCTTGTTGCGGCCACCAGCCCACCGCGTAAGAAAACAAAAGCTAAATGGATTTATCTTCCGGGTTCAAAAGATACGCTGGTGGGAGGCCCAGAGAAACGAGGTAACATATTTCTTCTTCCTTAATAAGGTAATTCAAAAAATTATTTTAGGGTTATTATAATATATATATATATATATATATATATATATATATATATATATATATATATATATATATATAAAACATACTCAGGAACGAATAAATTATATTTTACGACATGGCAGTATACATACACGAGTGCATATGTTAGACTTCATGACACAAATATACATACATGCGTGAATATATTAGGTTTTACAGCATAGCATTATGCATATATGTAGTGGAGGCGACTGCAGGACTTTTCTATATTTCTCCATTTATTTAATTTTTTGAGTAATGGGGAAATGTACATTAAGGTGACAGGTATTACGGTTCTCCTAATATCAAATGATATGCAAATCCTGAACATGTACAACTAAAAGGCACATAGACGCGCCCGCACGCACGCATGCTGATATACGTCAATGATTTTTCAGAAAGGTTACAGATCCACGTATCCCCGTTTGTGACCTAAGTTAATGACAATACATACCTGAGAGAACAAGGGAAAGTCTGCCAGAAGGTCTGAACAGATTGCAGAAAGAGTACAAGTGATTTCAACCCCAGATAATGCAAAGCTATAAAAATCGGAAAAAAAAAAAGCCCCAAGTATATCCTTATAGATGAAAGTCACAGTACATACGCGTCTGGAAATCTTTAAAACTTTGAAGAACCTCAAGAGTACTCGAGGACTTTGTGAAAAGTGAGTCAGCGTGGAGTCTTTGCTGAGCATTCAAAATTGAACTTAGGGCAGTAAGTACTCACTGACCTGATCACGCCCTATTTTATAAATGATGTAACGCTAATTTTAAGGGGGAAGTGAACCAAAATGGTAAAATTATAATATTATTATACACAATAACCCACACATTAACTAGTGACACACAAGCGCGAAGGGAAGGGAGTCAGTATATATACGATAGGGGGGTCGGTTCCGGGAGAACCAGATATTTCAATGTCTAGGTAATATTTAAATATGTGAAGAACTATTACTGGAACAAGAACATGCAGTGGTACTCCCTAGGGTTAAAACATTGCATGATGGACCCTCAAAATTGTTTGAGAGCATCGTAATCAAGAAATCAGGCAAAAACATTGAACTCTCGTCAGAAATCCCTGGACATCAACAAAGATGAATATCCATTAAAACAATAGCAATAAAGCTTACAAACAATACACACTGTATTTCAGGAAAAAAGTGATGTATGTAACACAAGATTTGCTAAGAGAAATGACGAATGAAGAAATCCATAGAACTGTATCATACTGGATATGTTAGTATTAGAAGCAAATTCCATATACAGTATTATGAGATAGTATGAGAGGGGCCCATGAGGACTTTTCGTTCTCCAATAATTGAGGATGAGGACCACGTACCGAGACTCGCCCCCACAGTCACAACTAGGAGGATAATACAATGCTTAGGAATGACTTATTCACTCCTGGCCTCTCACAGATTATGGACGAGCCCCATAGCGTGTCTGTTTTGCAAAAAAGGATAAAGAGGTTGAGCGAGGAAGGGGCGTGTTGTGATTTATCTGACGCTGAATCCGAATGGCGTACTGCTGACAACACTGAAAGAAGACTGGGACAACGCATCACTCTACTAGAGCTTTCTCAAGTAAATACTTGAGTTTATAAATCTCAAACAAAGGGATAAGTTGTCCAAATTAAAGGCTGCTCTTCAAGTTGCTTTTCTTCATGCTTGTTACTCCTGGTTCAGAAGCCTTGGGCATAAAGTGTTTCTTGAATACTGAAGAATCACAAGTGTTAAAAATGTTGATTGAGCAAATAACGGAAACAAAACGAATACTGATTTTCCTCTGACGGCGTTATCAATATATTTTTATAATGTACAAGAAACAGAATAAAGAATCATGTTTTCTTGGTAACTTTGTTGAGAAAGTTCTTGGCCTATAATGGAATTTACTAAGAACATTAACTAAAAAATAAGAAAACCAATATACGAGAGATATATTGTACTTGTAAACAAATGATCTAACTTAGAATAGATACAGAATCTACATAACTTAACACAATTTAAAAATAATTACAAAATATACAACTACTGATGAAAAATACCAGCGATTTATGGTGTCATAACAGCAGTTTATACTTGAATTCTAAGAGTGTTTTAAGGTGCTACAAGAACTGTTTACACCTGGTTCTACGAGTCTTACGTAAACATTAAGATTAACAGAGTTCTATCAGTATTTCAAAGCTTCACAAAATGTGTTTCATAGCGTCACAACAATGGATTTAAACAGGAATTCTGTAAACTAAAAAATATCAGAGTTTGCTGAAGAATAATGTCCAACATTGAGACAGTTAGTCTACATTAGCTTCATCAGTTACGTACGACACATGAGCAGTTTTAACCGTGAAGAATGAGCAAGGTTTTCAAAGTGTATCATTGACTGATGGGTTGAGCTCACTTTGGCTGACACGACATTTACATCCAACTGCTGGTCATTTGTATCCTGTGTCTCACACACACACACACACACACACACACACACACTTGTATAATATATAATATATATATGTGTATCGTGCCGAATAGGTAAAATTGGCTAATTAGCAAGAGCTCATTTAAAATTAAGTCTTTTCTAAAAATTCTCTTATACGTTTAAATACATATTTTTTTTCATTTATGTTAATGTAAAAATCAATAATTTTGTACTAAAAGACCCTTAGAAAACTTACCGAACCTTATTATAACAAGCGCAATTTAATTTAGCCGAATCCAACTAAATATACCTTGGGTAAGTTTACAATAATTTAATAATAAACAAACACAATGAAATATATTTTTTTCGTTAGGTTCAGAATGATTTTTGCAAAATTATTGCATACACAAATTTTCGCTTGCCTTATTCGTCAAAAAGAGCGTTGCTATTTAAGCCAAAATCGCGAAGTTTTACCTATTCGGCACAGGTGTGTGTGTGTGTACTCACCTAATTGTGGTTGCAGGGGTCGATTCATAGCTCCTGGCCAAACCTCTTCGCTGATCGCTACTAGGTCCTCTCTCTTCCTGCTCCATGAGCTTTATCATACCTCTTCTTAAAACTATGTATGGTTCCTGTCTCCACCACGTCACTTTCCAGACTATTCCACTTCCTGACAACTCTATGTCTGAAGAAATACTTCCTAACATCCCTGTGATTCAACTGAGTCTTCAATTTCCAATTGTGACCCCTTGTTTCTGTGTCCCATCTCCGGAACATCCTGTCTTTGCCCACCTTGTCAATTCTTCGCTATATTTTATATGTCGTTATCATGTCTTCCCTAACCCTCCTGTCCTCCAGTGTCGTCAGGCCGATTTTCCCCCTTTCTTCGTAGGACATTTCCCTTAGTTTCGGGACTAGTTATGTTGCAAACCTTTGCACTTTCTCTAATTGCTTGACGTGCTTGACCAAGTGTGGGTTCAAAACTGGTGCTGCATTCTCCAATATGGGCTTGACGTACACGGTGTACAGAGTCTTGAACGATTCCTTACAGAGATGTCGGAACGCTAATCTTAACTTTGCCAGGCGCTCATATGCTGCAGTAGTTATTTGGTTGATGTGCGCCTCAGGAGATGTACTCGGTATTACACTCACCCCAAATCCTTTTCCTTGAGTGAGGTTTGCAGTCTTTGGTCACCTAGCCTATACGCTGTCTGCGGTCTTCTTTGCCCTTCCCCAATCTTCATGACTTTGCAATTGGTGTGGTTAAATTCCAGGAGCCAGTTGATGGACCAGACTTACAGCCTGTCCAGATCCCTTTCTAGTCTTGCCTGTTCTTCATCCGTTTTAATTATTCTCATTTACTTCACATCATCTGCAAACAGGGACACTTCTGAGTCTATCCCTTCCGTCATGTCATTCACATATGTATACCAAAAACAGCACCCTCTCCTAAGACTGACCCCTGTGGAACCCCGCTCGTCACAGGCGCCCACTCTGACACCTCGTCACGGCAGCAGTAGGTGGCGGTTTGTTTGTCAGGAAACAAACACTTGGAAAGTCAAAATGTTATCTGTACAGAAGAGACAATATTAAATGGACCATCGTAGTGAAAACCTGCTTGCTTTTTTTCACTCCTTATTTCCGTATGCTGTAGCAGCATACGGAACAGTGCTCGTAGGGATACCAACACTATGTACAGGACCTGCCCTGAAAGAGTACGACCATCCGATATAAAGCAGCCACATAGCTGGATACAATGTTTCCTTATCCCAAACTGGAAATTTATAAAAAAATATAAGGCATTAATCTTTTTATTTATGGCATTACCGAAAGAAGTGTTTATTAAAGTTTGATATTTGTTATATATTCTGTAATATTCGCATAACAGATTAACACTATATATTAAAGAAAATCCTCGGGCTTAAGACATTCTGCCTAAAGTGTTCTGTACTTCCAAACCGAAGTTAAAAAACCAAGATTAAGCTTATTGCCAGAACTATTAGTATGCGTTAGGGCGCTCTCTGCCTTTCGGGAGCCAACGTGCTGGCCACTAACACAGATCTTGTTAAGATACACACATAGACTTGAAGTGTTCCACTACAACTGTAAATCAAACTACCTGCATAAGTCTCTTCTTCTCTTACTCTCCCTCTCATTTACCTCAGTCAAAAAAAAAAAATACTCTTGCTGGCTAAATGATATCAGATATTCTCATTCTTTATGTATTCAACCTAATTTAGATTTCCATTAGATATCACTTGGCCTGCATAATGCCCATAGCCTAATTTGTATATCGTCAGGTTTACGTCTAATACAGCAGCCGCAAACCAACTTGTGTAAATTATAAGGTAATTATGTGTACAAACAGCTGTGATCTTGTTTATGTAACCCGGGGATAATAAGCATCTCATCAGAGACAAAACCCCTTCAAGGAATGGAAGTAAAGGCGCAATGATACTGGTGCTATTGATCGAAGAGTTAATGGGTTAATTTCTGCATGATTCTTATGTAAGTATACAATGTTATATTCTACACTAGCAGAATAACCCGGCACTGACAGGTATATTTCGTGTCTTAAGCTATAAATGTGAAAATGGTAATTACAAATTTTCCCACTATTGTAGTTTTTCTGATGTCTTAAAGGTTTTTCTTCCCTGTACCTGCCTTGTCAGGAGGCATGTGTGGGGTCTCACACCTGCCTTGTCAGGAGGCATGTGTGGGGTCTCACACCTGCCTTGTCAGGAGGCATGTGTGGGGTCTCACACCTGCCTTGTCAGGAGGCAAGTGTGGGGTCTCACACCTGCCTTGTCAGGAGGCAAGTGTGGGGTCTCACACCTGCCTTGTCAGGAGGCAAGTGTGGGGTCTCACACCTGCCTTGTCAGGAGGCAAGTGTGGGGTCTCACACCTGCCTTGTCAGGAGGCAAGTGTGGGGTCTCACACCTGCCTTGTCAGGAGGCAAGTGTGGGGTCTCACACCTGCCTTGTCAGGAGGCAAGTGTGGGGTCTCACACCTGCCTTGTCAGGAGGCAAGTGTGGGGTCTCACACCTGCCTTGTCAGGAGGCAAGTGTGGGGTCTCACACCTGCCTTGTCAGGAGGCAAGTGTGGGTCTCACACCTGCCTTGTCAGGAGGCAAGTGTGGGGTCTCACACCTGCCTTGTCAGGAGGCAAGTGTGGGGTCTCACACCTGCCTTGTCAGGAGGCAAGTGTGGGGTCTCACACCTGCCTTGTCAGGAGGCAAGTGTGGGGTCTCACCCCTGCCTTGTCAGGAGGCAAGTGTGGGGTCTCACACCTGCCTTGTCAGGAGGCAAGTGTGGGGTCTCACACCTGCCTTGTCAGGAGGCAAGTGTGGGGTCTCACACCTGCCTTGTCAGGAGGCAAGTGTGGGGTCTCACACCTGCCTTGTCAGGAGGCAAGTGTGGGGTCTCACACCTGCCTTGTCAGGAGGCAAGTGTGGGGTCTCACACCTGCCTTGTCAGGAGGCAAGTGTGGGGTCTCACACCTGCCTTGTCAGGAGGCAAGTGTGGGGTCTCACACCTGCCTTGTCAGGAGGCAAGTGTGGGGTCTCACACCTGCCTTGTCAGGAGGCAAGTGAGTGGTGGGGTCTCACTCTCTCGCACCTGCGTTGTCAGGAGGCGGGACTCACGCCCACAGCACCCAGCCCCCCATCTTGTCAGGAAGTGAGTGTGCGGACTTAAGGAAAGCTCATGTCCCTGCACATAAATTGTCAAGAGTTATTGGTGGGGTACTCATGCCCCCAAACATTCCATGTCAGGAGGCGGGTGTGGGGGGACTTGTAGCTCCCCGCACTTGTCTTATCAGCAGGTGCATGAAGGAGACTCAGTTGTGATAAGTTTTTAATTAAAACTGATGTATAAAAAATTTGTTGGGGCGACGCCCCAACTAAAAATTTTGGAAATTAGTATTAAATTTTAATGATGTGTCACTAAATATAGTGTAACCAAAAATATGCCCCAAGGGACGCAGTGTAAAATTTCGGAGTGCCATGTAGCCTACAACCGGCTCCTGGGTAAGGAATCCTGTGACAATATTTGGTTGTACTGACTCATGGGGACTGATTTGCAGAAAGACCCAAAAATCAACAGAATTTCACAAATATATACGATTCGAAATGTTCTCTGCTAAGCACTGAGAACTATGTATCATCGTGGTCTTGTGAAAGAGAAGACTATATTTTTGTGGAAGTACTGGTGCTGGTTTTGGCGCTTCGGTCGTTGCGCGAACAGAGAAAGGTATCCCCGTCTTGCATAACCCCAGCTCTCTGTACCTCAAAGCACGTTATGAGAATAATACAGGGCGCTGCATGAGTTTCAATTTCAGCTAAATATGAGTATTAGTATTGAAAATTTTATGCAAATCAGAAGGGGCATTTACAAGTTATCGCCATGAAACTATTATCTGAATTATCTTCATTAAAAATGAGAGATTAGGACGTACACAAGACCAAAATTAATTGAAATCTTCCACTAAGAAACAAAATACACCAGCACTAAGCTTGAAGCCGCTCACAAAATGCAATGTCAAGTTAATGGCGTTGCAGTTTTGAAATCATTCGGATGAAGTATTTTCGTTTTTCCAGTTTCCTCAAAAAAAGAGCAAATTGAGACCTTCACAAACCAAATTCGATCTCAACTTTTCTCTGAGAAAAATTCAGAAGAGACGTTCTCCAGCTATATCACATAAACCATTTTTTTTTTAATTGAACTGGTCATTTGGCTAGTCAAACTTTACACAGAAAATCAAACCGAAGTTTTCTTTGAGAAAAATTCCTCAGGACTTAATGATACTTTCTCCAGTTATTGGATCGCATACAAAAACAACTTTGGACCCACCGTTCAAAACAGGGTAAGCTTACTTTGGAAAGTCTCTCTCTCACTTAACTAGGAAGACGGATACGTTTATCTTAATACTCAGAAGACGAAATGTGATGTTACTTTGAACGAAAACTGAGGCGCTATGCTCTCCCTGGTTAAGATAACGCCATGAATTATTTGAGGTTCACGTCCAAGGAGGGGGCGGGGGGGGGGAAACAAGGGATTTTGATGACCTTCGAGAGGAAACTGGACAAGTATCTTCACCAGGTGCCAGATCAACCAGGCTGTGACGGATATGTAGGGCAGCGGGCCTCCAGCAGCAACAGCCTGGTTGAGCAGGCAAGCACCAGACGATCCTAGCCCATGGCCGGGCTCAGAGAGTAGAGAAACTCTCGAAACTCTTCAAAGGTATATCAAAGGTATATCTTGGCGAGGTGGGGACTTTCAGCCCTCCGTCGCTATAGGAATGTATATATGATACTGTTATATTTAGATTGACAACTATATATTTTCTCTTTTGGGAATATCCGTATTTTCGCTACAGACGTATAGATATTCCTTAATGGTGAAATTGATTTCAATGACAACTGGTGAAAAGCACTCACTAACCTCACTGATGGTGTACCAACAATACCACGAGGAGCTGCTACTTCTCACTTACCTGCAATGTAAACAAATACTTATTAATTTTTTTTTATATTTTATTGAAAACAGTAGATACAATACATCTATAGTAAGCATACCAAAATAATATCAATAACAAACTGTGAAACTATTTGTGCTCCACACCCTTCAACTCAAAAGGAACATTTATATGAGCACACTAATATATATGATACCCCCCTTCTACACTTTCACAACAACCCAAACATAGTATTGAAATATAAACTCACTCAAAAGTACGTAACCACAACGTACCAAACTTCAATAAATGGAACATAAGGAGAATCTATGTTACACATTACCATACCCCCTGCTGATGTAAACTTATTTTATGTTATATTGAAACCCCTCCAGTACAAAACCATGACACAACAAAATGACATGCAAAATTTTCGTACCACGAATAAAAATATTTTCGTGACTCGTCCTACACCAAAACACACTAACCCATTATAATAAATTACGTACAATATCAAATAACAAATAAAATGACATCACACATGTATGTTATTAACATATCATCCTAACCATAAACAAACAGGAAAAACAGTGTGCACAAGTTAACAACCTGTACAATCCCATCCCCATGCATAAATGCAACCTCCATTATATACTTAACCTGTATACACATGTTAAAATATGAATATGAATCCATACACTTCCAATAACACAGCCCAACCCATCAAGCATACATACACCCCCCTCCTTGTATACAATCCTAAAACAATCATGTATTACAATAACCCCAACACACACACACCAAATAATAACAATATACCTAATAATAATAATCTCTAATTTGTATTACTAAACACAAGTTACACAAACAACCTTACACCGTAGGCCATCAATAAATTATAGATGTTAAATAAAATTTAGTACAAAAAAAACTTAAGCATCACTATCCAGGCCTTCTGCTAACATTCAAAATACATGTGGCTCTCAAAATTCCACGACTGTGCACCTACATATTACACATATAACCACCGAGTCTCACCACCCGATGCGTAAACAAACGCCATGGTTTGTTATACATAACTATGGATTAATCCTCCGAAACACAAGGGAACCCCTACCTACCTCCGTAACTTACACCCATACATTCATACCGCACATATTCCACCTACCCCACCCCTCTCGCCCACCCATCTCCCATGCCACACACACCCCATTAACCCACCCACCCCTCCCCATTCCCTCCCTAACCCAGCCCCCCAAACCCAATCACCCAACCCACCTCAACATATCCCTAATCGTTAAGTCTATGTATTCTTTCACAAAAGCTGTCTCCCAAGCATCACCATACACCTCCCTATTCGTGCATTTGGTCCCATAAAACCCCGCTCCTAAAGCCCTAATTCGCACTTTCCCCTCCACCTCCCTCATCCCCCAAGATATATGGATAAAATCCATCACCAAAAATGAAACCCCTCTCCATATGCCTTTCGACAAATGCCCCAAATCTAAACTCAGAGCCCGTAACACTGACATCCCCCCTCCCCCCACCAACCTCAAAATCACCCCAAACCAATCCCTCACGACCCTCATACTCTCACAAAAATAAATTGCATGAAAAGCCGTATCCGCCTCCCCACACCTGATACACCTCCCATCCCTGATTAACCCCATAACATATAACTGCTCCCTAGATGCTAATATTCCCTGTAAAAAACGGAACCCCGTTTCCTTCACCTTTAATTTACCCAACCACTTCCAAATCTCATTCCAATCATATAAAGGATAAGTTTCATTACCCTGCACCACTCTCCCACTTCCACCCATCCTATCTAACCTCTTAACCTTACACTTCTCCGGCTCTTGCATCACCAACAAAGCCCTCAATATTGCCTCACAATACAAAACATCCCTCCCTCCCCACCACCTCCGGACCTCCTTCATTACTAATCCTACTCTCCGCCCCCTTTCTCCACCTCTCATTAAAAACTTGTGCCGTATGAAAACACCTCTCAACCTACTCTTCAAAGGCACCAACCCCACCCCACCCCATCTAACCCCTAATTCCACCACCTCCTTACTCAGCCAGTGCCTACCAAATCCCCACACGTAATTCAAAACATGCTTCAATAAACGCTTCACATCCACATCCAATAACGGATAAACTACGGCCCGAAACCACAATTTAGAATACACCAATACATTAACCACCATCGCCCTTTGCAATAAGGTTACTTCCCCCACCCCCAACCCCTCATACGTGCAATTGCCGCATACACCACCAATTGGGAATTAACCCTCCTTGCCTCCCCGGATCCGCACAGAAAATTATCCCACATATCTTAATGGACTGGACACAACCCCAACCTTCCCTACTCCCCAACGTCCCTCCCACCCAGCAACCGACCTCCAATAATTTAGACTTACCCCTATTAACTCTCATCCCTGTCTCCCTCCCAAAAAATTCCACCAACCCATTGATGACACAAAGCTGCCTCTCAGTATGAACTAAAACTGTTGTGTCGTCCACATATCCAATGATTCCTCCTACCTCCTCTCCCTCCCCTACCCCCTTACCTAACCCCTCCTCAACTAATCTATAAAATGGATCCTGCATTAATGCAAACAATATTTGAGACAAAGGGCAACCTTGCCTAATACCCCTATTCATTTCCAACGCTCTCCCTACACTCCCATTTATTTGTACTCTAATTAAAGCCCCCTCATACAAAGTCCTGACCCACCCTACCACCACCTCTCCAAAACCTTGTCGTTCCAGAATATCCAATAACATCTCCCTATTCACCTTATCATAAGCACTTTGCCAGTCCAAACTCAACACCCCATCCCCTTGCATCTCGTCAATAAACTGCTTTATCCACCTATGCCCTGTCCTAATGCTCCTCCCAGGAACCACCATTTGACCTTCATGCAATATACCTTTCAGCCCTAACTTTATTCTATTGGCCAATATTTTAGCAAAAATCTTATAATCCGCCGTTAACAAAGCTATTCCCCTATAATCACTTAGACCCACCTGGTCCCTCCCTTTTGCCACTAAAACAAGAACCCCTGTCCTCATCGACTCCCCCATATCCTCCTTCCTTCATTTCATTCATCAACCATACCAGCAACCCCCTCAATACCCGCCAATAATGCACATATAAATCCCCAGCCAACCCATCAATACCTGGTGACTTCCCCAACCGTAACCCCTTCACCGCCTCCCAGACCTCCTCCTCCAAGATCTCTCCCTTACAAACCACCCCGCTCCTCCTCCCCCAATACCTTTCCGATACTCCCCAAGACCCTCTCCCTCTCCTGCCCTGCCCCCTCCTGATGAGCAAATTTATCCCGAAACCACCATTCAGCATACCCCCCCATACCTTCCATAGTTCTCAACACCCTCCCTTCGCTATACCCTCCCCCTTCTACTTCCACCTTCAAAGATTCTATTAGCATATTTTTCCTCCTCTGCTGGAAATTCTGCAGCACCACCCTGGATACTTTATTCCCCCATAACACCTCTTCCATACCGCTTCTGACCCGTAAAGCCTGAAATTTCTCCTCCTGAAGCTCTCATAACCTATTTCGTATTTCCCTCACTTCATCTATATGTCTACCAGCCCAAGCCCCTCCCTGATATTCCCCTAACAACCCCTCCAAATACTTTTGATATCCAAAATGATACCGAGCTTCCTCTAGACCAACCCTCTCAAAGAATTTCCTAATTTCCACCTTCCCTACCTCCGTCTACCACTTCACTACACCCCCAATCGCCCCTTTCCCCCCATCCCACACACCCTCCCACCACTCTTGAAAAGCCTCCTTTACCCCATCCTTCACCAATAAACTAGTATTCAACTTCAAGTAACCCTTATAGACACGAACTACCCCCACCCACTCCCCCTCAAACAATAAGCCCCTATGATCCGAAAACCCCAGATCTATACACTCCACCTTCACCACTTCCACCCATCTTGTCACGTAAATTCTATCTAACCTAGCTGCATAATTACGCCTTACATAAGTGTATTCCACCACGTCATTCCCTCCTCCCACAACATCAACCAAACCCACCGCACCTAAGACATCCCTTAGGGCACCTAACACACAACCTCCCCCCTTAGGCTCCACATCCCTAATCCGTATCACACTATTCCAATCGCCTCCAACAATAACCACCTGGGGCAAACTACGAAAGGCATATGTCAATTCATTATACACATCATTTTTTATACTCCTATTTGCCACCGCTGGCATATACACCCCCAAAAAACTCACCTGCATCCCCCACGTCCCATTCACCCGTACCACCCTCCCCCCCACTGCCTCCCAAGTTGACAACTGAAATGGGCTATCCTCCCTGATCCCTACCAAAACTCCCCCTTTGAAAGCCCAGGCATCACATGCATACACCTTGTATCCTTTAACCACAATCTCTTCACACCTACGATAATTATGTTCCTGTATGACACAACATCCACTCTCAACCTTCTCAAAGTTACCGCCACCCAGCTCTCTTGACCTCATTTTGAGGCCATTTGCGTTAATCGTGAGACACTTGAAGATACGGTTGGGGTTTTCCCTTATGCTTCACCAGTTTCATATCACCTTTCCCATATGGCTTTCTCTCCCTACTCTTCCCTTCTCCCTTGGATATTTTACCACATCCAGCTTCCTTACTTTTACAACCTTTACCTTGGACCACCTCAGTCCACATCTTTTTACCTGTTAGTTGTGCTGCTGTCAACACCTCATCATCATAATCATCACCAGGCCGTTTCCTCGTCTCTCCCTTAGCATCCATCACCTCCATATCCTCCTCACGATGCACCTCAGCCACCACAACAGAAACCAACCTCTCCTGCCCAATATCCTTATCCCCCTTCTCTGGCAAGGTTCCCTGCCCATCCTCAAAGACCTCCTGTACCTCCTGTCTCCCCTCTTGGACTATTCCTGACACCTCCTCCAAGACCAGAGGATTCCTAAAAAGGCATTCAAGTCGTCCAAAAGTTCAGCCTTCTCCTGACACTCCTTGGCTTCCAATACCAATGATGCCTCCTGTCCACCCTCCTGCACCACCGAAGATTCCACATCCTGTGTACTCCTTGCTGCTTCCTCTTTATCCACCTCCACACTCCACACACACTGTACCATGCCCTCCTGCGAACCTACCTCCATTGCTCCATCCTCCCCAGACAGCCTTTGCTTATCAAAGGCAACCTGCCGTCCATCCCTTTCGAATACCTGCTTGTCCTCCGTTCTTCTAGTTTTACAATCCATCGCCATATGTCCAGCCTGTCCACACAGCCGGCAGGTCCTAATCTGGCCGACATACGTGACATATACCTGCGATCGAAATCCTTTCATTAGTACATACGAGGGTATTGGCTTCCTTAATGTCATCTTGACTGCATATGTACCCTCCAACATTCCTGCATAAATGCCAGTTGTCCATCTACCAACTGTCACTGTATGCACCACCCCATACTGCTGCATTTCTTCACGAATGTCACATTCCCCAGCCTCAAATGGAACGTTCTTGAGCTTAATCTATTTGTATGTGGCCGACACATCACGCACACATACCTCCAAGCCCTGCATGACAATCAAGTGTTGATCCTGGTACTTATCCACCACACGGTTATACGCTGCCGTGCAAGCAAACTTGACAAACAGTCACTGCATACCATTTAACGATATGCCGTAAAGCTCCGAATGGTCGATGCCAAAAGAGTCTCGAAGAATTGCCGGCAAGACCACGTCCACATTAGACTGGTGTACAGCACCCTGAAGCACTTCTATGCCGATCGTGTTGACATGATGTCTCCACCCATCTGCCATGACTCAGAAAATAAAGTTTCACTTTTCAGTTGCTCCCCAGCCTTGGTGGTGCGCGGGTGAGCTCAGTTGCCCCCTGGTGGAGGTTAGGTGAAATTTTATTTTCACCATCATGGCGGATACCTACCGGCGACGTGTCAACACTGTCTGTGTGGACTTGATTAAAGGTGCTGTGTATCCTGATAATGCGGAGATCATCTTGCCATTGGTTCTACGTGACACCTTCGGAATATCGACTGAGGCCATTTATGGCATATCTTTGAACGGATCAGCCAGATTCTTCGTCAAGTTCAACTTCACTGGCGTGTATGAGGAAGTGGTGGACAAGTTTCAGGACAAACCTATTGTCGTCAACTCGGGATTGGAGGTGCGTATGCGTGACGTGTCCGCACATTACTCTTGGATTCACGTGAAGAACCTCCCATTTGAGGCTGCTGAATTTGATGTTCGGCGAGTATTCGGCCAGTATGGGACTATACATGTAGCTAATGATGGTCGGTGGCAGCAGGGAACTTATGCTGGCATGCTGGCGGGATCATACTCCCTCAAAATGACTTTGAGGAGGCCTATCCTGTCATACGTTCAGATGCAAGAGTTTCGTACTCAAGTATACGTTTCGTATGCTGGACAGGTGAGGACGTGTCGGCTCTGCAGTGCCCCGGGACATATGGTGGCTACGTGTGATCAACGCAGGGAGTGGCAACCTGGACGTCGAGATGATGGGACTTATCGTACTGCGACGGACCTGAGAGAAATGACCAAGACGAGTGTACAGTTGGATGTGGCCGAGGTCCTTGATACTGAGGATGTCCCTCGGAGTTGGAGTGAGGCAGTTGATGCTGCAGAGGAGGCCGTTTTGACTTTACCCACAACAACGCAGGAAGAGGAGCAGGAGTGTTCCCAGGTTGCCATGGAGGGTGACTTGTTGGAGGTGGTCTCTGAGTTATCGAGGCCTTGTTTCGAGAACATCCAGAGCCTCCTTGGGAGCCCGTCGCCGGCGGGTGTTTTGGGCTTGGATGAGGACTCATCTGGTGTTTCGGAGCGTCCGGAGTGCGAGATTGGTCTGGTAGAGGACCTTGTTGACTCTGTGCCTGTGGTGGTGGCTGAGGTGGAGGTGCATAGGGAGGAAGGTAATAGGGAGATGGAATGTGTGGAAGCATCCCGCAAGTGGCCCAGTGGGGATTCTGAGGATGATGAGATAACCCCGGGCCAAAGGTCTTCTAAAATGGCCTGGAGGGATGTTGTCAAGGGGAAGAAGGTTGTGCCCCAGGTAAAGAAAAGTGGGACAGGAGTGAAAGGAGGTAGGGCACAAAGTGGGGTTTCTGTGCCAGTTGTGACAGGGTCTGTGCACCGAAGTGGCAAACCCCCTTTGACCTATTCAGGTGTCTCAACTTAAATGTTAATGGGCTCCGGGCGGAAGTTCGGAGGAGATGGATTGAGGTGACGCTCAGACGGTTGAATGTGGATGTATGCTTTCTCCAGGAGCATAATTATAGGTGTGGTAGGTATTTGTGTTTGAAGGGATATAAGTGTTATACTGGGAGTTCGGGGCATTTCAAGGGTGGGGTGATGGTGGGTATACGTGAGACCAGCCCTTTCAAGTTAAAAGCCTGAGAGGAGGGGGGTGGGGGTAGAATAGTACAGGTGGACGGGGTTTGGGGAGATATACAGGTGTGTTTCATTGGTGTATATATGCCGGCGACTTCCAATCGCCGTGTAAAGGATGATTTTGTACGTGATGATTTGGTTTATGCGTTGAGAGGTTTACCATTGGTTACGATAATTGCCGAGGATTGGAATTGCATTATTAGAGGGAGGGATGTGGAACCTTGAGGGGCGGGTTGTATGTTGCAGAGCTTGAGGGAGGTGCTGAGGGCGTTTAGTGTGGAGGATGTGGTTAGGGGAGGAGGGTGGCGTGTGGATCACACTTATATTAAACAGGGTTATGCGGCTAGGTTGGACCGGGTATATGTATCAGGGGCAGTTCAGGTAGGTGAGGTTAAATGTCAGGATTTTGGTTTTTCTGATCATAGGGGTGTGTTGGTAGAGATGGGATGGGCTGGGGCGGTGAAGATATATTCCGGGTATTGGAAATTAAATGTGAGGTTGTTGCAGGGGTTGGATCACAGGGAGGTTTTTGCGGATTGGTGGAGACGAGTATGGAACGATGGGAAGGGGATTAGTGATATAGTGGAATGGTGGAGTGTGCGGGCTAAAGTGGCAATCCAGGAATTTTATAGGCAACTGGGTAGGGAAGATGCTAGGCAAAGGTTAGGAATGTTGAGGTACCTAGAGGGGCAATTGAGGACTTGTTATGAGAGTGGAGCTGAAATTGATCATCTTCGGTCACGATTGCGGGAGTTGCAGAATGAAATTTTTCATGCTCTGAGGGTACGAGGAGGTTTAGAGGAGGTTTTATGGGGGGATAAGCCCTCTGTGTTAGTGTTACGTACTTTTCAGAACCGGAGAAGAGATATGACGGTCATGTCTCTGAGGGTAACTGAGGAGTGCCGTGGGTATTGGAAGGGGCAGATTCTTCGTACCACGGAGGCCATGAGTTATTATGCAGATGCTTGGTTTGAGTGTAAGATGAGTCATGGGGAAAGTGATGGGGTATCCCGGGATGTAATTTTAGATTGTATAGTTGAGAGGATAGGGGCTGGAGATAGAGAGCGTATGGAAGGGTCTATAACTGAGGAAGAGGTTTGGCAGGCAGTGAAAGGTCAGGCCCTGGGCAAGGCCCCTGGCCTGGATGGGATTTCTGGGGATTTTTTATAGTTCATTGGGAGGTTCTGGAGGATGCTAGTTAGGCTGTTTAATGCTATGAAATTGAAAGGTAGTTTGGGCGGGGATATGTCAATAGGTAATGTAGTTTTAGTGCCGAAAAATCGTGCATGTGGGATGGTTGAGGATTATAGGCCAATCACACTTATGTGTGCAGATTATAAGATATTTGCACGAATTCTTGCTAATAGAATGAAAGGAGTTTTGGAGAGCTTACTGGAGGGGGTCATAGGGGTACCAGGGAGAAGTATGAGGGAGGGTCATCGGAGGATCAAAGGTTTTTTAGAGAGCAGAAAAGCTGGGGATGTTTTAGGGCTTGATTGGGAAAAGGCGTATGATAGTGTTGATAGGGATATGTTGCAGGCTAAGATCACTCTTCTCAAAAAACCAATAAGATCACAGAACATTTTTAAATACATTTCCCTCATATCACCATAAGAGAACACTATTACTGAGATCGGGTTTGGGGCGGAGGTCATGGGTTGGGTCCGCACTTTGTACGAGCATGCACGTTTGAGGGTACAGGTGAATGGGAGGTTGGGGACCGAGGTGCGTTTGGGGCGGGGGCTGCGACAGGGGTGCCCCGTGTCACAGCTCCTGTTTGCGTGTTTACTGGACCCTTTTTTCAGGTTAGTGTCAGAAGGGGTAAGGGAAGGGAGTAATCATGGGGTGGCAGAAACGGGTATTATAGGTTATGTAGACGACACCACTATTTTAGTAGGCACAATGGAGGGGTTAGGTAATGTAAATAGGATAATTGAGGTTTTTGGTTTGGCCACTGGTATGCGGGTGAATAGGGTAAAATCAAAATTATTGGAGGTGGGGAATGGGTAGGGGGGGTGTTGGGTCAGGGTTTTGGGTGGCCAATAGTGGATAGGTTAAGGATATGTGGTGTGTGGTTTTGTACTCAGGCGAGTGTTGCGCGGAGGTGAATTCCTCGGCAGTGGTTAATGCTGCTCTGGGTAGGATGGGGGGTGGCGGCCTGAGAGGTCACTCTCTTGCAGAGGGTTGTAGTTGTTAATTCCTTAGTATACAGTAAGTTGTGGCATGTAGCTGCGGTATACCACCTTGTGGAGGACGATGTTTTAAGATTGCAAAGTCGGGTATTAAGGTTTATATGGGGTTATGGGAGGCATTGGTTAGGGAGGGATGTGGTAATGACTAAGGTAGCAAAGGGAGGGCTAGGTTTGATACCACTGCAGAGACGTTTGATGGGCATATATGTTAGGCAGGAATACCTAGCATGAGGTGGGATTCGAGGAGTGAGAGTGGGGAGGGTAATGAGTGAGGTTCACAGATGGTGGAAGGGTGGGAATTTGTTGTTTTGTGAGGCAATTTTAAGGTATCTTTTGGTGGTTCCAGATCCTGGTAAGGTGAAGGTAGGGAGGTTAGATAAGGTGGGAAGGCGAGAAAAGGAGGTTTTAGGTATGGAGGTTTATCCGTGTTATGATTGGAATGTAACGTGGTCTTGGTTTAGGCGTTTAAAGTTGCCTCCTAAGGTACGTGAAATTGGTTTTCGGTTTTTACATGGTATATTGGCGTCTAGGGCTCAGCTTTTCATGATGGGACTATCGGGCGATGGGTTTTGTCAGCGCTGTGGGTTATAGGATACGGCTTTCCATGTTGTATATTTTTGTGGGAGTCTTAAGGGGGTGAGGGAATGGTTTTTAGGGATCATCCGAGGTGTGGGGGGAGGGGTGGTTTATCGGTGTTAAGATGTTTAAGTCTGGATGTTGTGGGGTGCCCATAGGATGTGAGGCGTGCTGTGATGTATTTGGTATTGGATTATATTTATGTTTCGTGGAGTATGAGGGAGGTTCGGAGTGATGTTAGGATTAGGGCTTTGGCAGCGAGATTTTATAGGACTAAATGTAGGAACCAGGAGTTGTATGGGAGGGTGTGGGATAGGTTTTTTTCTGAGGGATATAGGCAATTGTCGATGGGGTCGTTGCTGGGTTAACTCTGAGCTATAGTTTCTGGGGTTTTACAAGGAAGGGGTTGGTCTCTGGTGTGGGGGGGGTTGAAGGGTTAGGTGTGAAAGTTGTTTCGTGGGGTTTATGTATGGGGTTGGGGAAGGGGTGGTTTCTCGGGGTTTTCCCGGTCATCCACTCACCCTTTTCCCCTTGGGGAAAGGGGTAGGGTTTTTTCTTTTTATGGATGAGTATGTGTGTGGTATGTTTGGTGACTCGGACGGGGGAGGAGGTTTGGGTGGTTCTATTTTTGTCCTTTTTGGGTTTCAGGGTTTTTTCCAAAGGGGGTTTGCCTTACTTGGGGGCCAGGTGTGTGCCCTAAGTGTTTATATATTGGGTTTTTCCTTATGGTTCTCTTTTCAAAGAGGTTAAGGTTTTTTTTTATACTATTATTCCCTTTTCATGGCTTGTTATCAGGCAATATTCTTCGTATTTTAATATGAGAAGATGTAATGCAGTTCTTTCTTTCTATGTATGTATAGACACTGGATGGGACTGATCCGATGACTTTATCACTGTGAGGTGTTGGTACCAGGCCACGGGTTTCCTTTTACTGAAGTTTATATGACTTGCACGCAATGTGTGTGTGCCTAGAATCATTATTATTGTTGGGTCACATTATCACGGGTTTTAGTTGTAGGTTTAGGGTTTTCATTGTCTGTTTTTAAAACCCTTTTGGGGTTTCTGTTTTGTTTCAGTTAGGTATATTTTGTGTTTTTTTTTTGTGTATACATGTTGGATAGGATCTTATATATGTTTTGTTGTACTATGTATAAATTGCTTTGCAGATCTTAGAGGATCCATAATCACTGTTTTGTTTTGTTACTTTCTTTTGGAACGCTTAGGATCTTTTATTTGTGAGACGGACTTACTTTTGTAAAAAAAAAAGTTTCACCAGGCGGCCGCTAGGGGACTCTCGGCGCTCCCGCACAGCACCAAGGCTGGGAGTGGAATATGTCTTATTAATACACGAATCTCAGCCTCAGTTATACCCTTCAGCCATCACCTGGAAATATCCCGGTTATACCTTTCAGTCAGCACTTGGAAGCATTATACCCTTCAGTCAGTACCTGCGAGCAACCCCAGTTATGCCCTTCGGTTAGTATCTTCTGAACGTATCTCCACTAATATTTAGAAACCTGCAACTACGAGTATCCTAACGTATAATATAGAACCTGAGATTTATTAAACAACTATTAGATTATGCCACATAAATAATTCTCACGGTACAGTGGAACTAAGATTATCATCTTTCCAGGGTTAGAAATGTCTAAAGTAAAACTCACCTTCCCATGACGGTAGATGTGCAGATGACTCGCAAGCCAGGTGGTGCTGGGCCGCAGGTGGTGTTGGTCCTTGTTGTGCCGGACTCCCAGGTGGTGCCGATATCAATTCATTTGTTACCGGCGACATGATACCAAAGCATTTATTTAGACTTATAATACAAATATTTGAATTCATGGTCATGCAGAGAATGGGGGTAATGGAAGAAGATTAGGTTTAATCCAAGGGATGATAGGTCCAATTCTTTCTATCAAGAGCCCTCACTGGCATCATGGCACTCTCTTGAGGGAATAGGCACTTATAATAACTTTTTACAGACACTTATTAACACTTCTCATAAGAACACTTCATTCCAAAACTTATGAAGAAGTCGTGACAGCACTTTTCCCCTCCTCCAACACACTCGCCTCAACACCATCAACACACCCATAAATAACCTTAAAAGTCAAGGATATATACACCGAGATGCTTATAAACTGTTCATACACTTAATTTTATCCAGTATTTAAGGAGTTAAATTATCCTTGTTTCCTTAGTTCGTCTTTGGTTTACTAGGTCTAATACCTATCAATTATCACCACATGTAAAAGATGCTTCAATCAGTTAAATGGGACTTAAAGCAAGTTCTCGGAGTATATAGAAATACGCACCTCTTACTTAATATACAAAAGAGATACGCACACACACACACACCTCGGTGGATATACACAGATCCACATCTCAGTGTATATAACAATATTTGTTAATAAGGAATGGTGATGCCTGAGGTCCCTGTCAAACTGAAGACAGACAGGTCTCTAAAGTGAAGCTTCGAAGCGCTAAAGCTGTTCATGAAGCACTCTACTCGGTGAAGCTGTTCATGAACCACTCTACTCGGTGAAGCTGTTCATGAAGCACTCTACTCGGTGAAGCTGTTCATGAAGCACTCTACTCGGTGAAGCTGTTCATGAACCACTCTACTCGGTGAAGCTGTTCATGAAGCACTCAACTCGGTGAAGCTGTTCATGAACCACTCTACTCGGTGAAGCTGTTCATGAATCACTCTACTCGGTGAAGCTGTTCATGAAGCACTCAACTCGGTGAAGCTGTTCATGAAGCACTCAACTCGTTGAAGCTGTTCATGAAGCACTCAACTCGGTGAAGCTGTTCATGAAGCACTCTACTCGGTGAAGCTGTTCATGAAGCACTCTACTCGTTGAAGCTGTTCATGAACCACTCTACTCGGTGAAGCTGTTCATGAAGCACTTAACTCGGTGAAGCTGTTCATGAACTACACGACTCAGGTACTGAGTTGAGTTGCTGATTATTAGTATTAATCACGCCATTCATGATGTAATATAGCGTAGCTGCGTAGAGGAGTGTCTGATAAGTTTGTGATTTATTGGAGATTAGCATACCTCACGTGCGATTATTATTATTATTATTATTATTATTATTATTATTATTATTATTATTATTATTATTATTATTATTATTATTATTATTATTATTATTATTATTAGTGTATCCCAGAAGAAGAAACTTTAAGTAGTTGCCTGAATTCCTTTTTCTTTTTTATTTCTTTTCATTATTTCTCCAAAGTTTTGTTTTTATTCCTTTCATAATACGAGTCTTCATGTGATCCGCTACAAAATTCCAACGCTGGTGCGTGGTAAATAGGCCAAGATTCATGCAACTATTAGCATGTACAGGTTCCCTATGACCAAATTTGTATAACCCATTCCAAGATTCCAAGAAATGAGTCCCATAACTTTCAAGGCGTCCGCAACTTTTATTTAAACGTTAAAAAAAGTTGCCTCCAACTCGACGACGGATGAGAGTGAAACTGAAGACTGAAGTGTTCAATTAACATCTACCAAAATTGTGTAAAATATTGCTAAATTTTTAATCTCGTTAAATCACGTTAGATTTATTTGAGTTTATTCCGGACGATTGCAATACTTAGCGGCTGATACATGATACCAATGTGATAAGTGCGTTAAAAAAGGGAATCTGTGCGATGGTTTTGGAATGCCTTTTCTGACTGGCTTCAAATTTTGAGCCCTGGTGTGTTCCAGAGCGCAATGTTAGCGTTGTTATTGGGCTGCAAGTGTCTCAATTTGCCAGTTTCATTGGTGATGTTGAGTTTCATTCGATAGCTGAAGAAAACTTCTGATCAACTTGACAATATTAACGCTGATGCATTCAAAACAGTGATGACAACTATCGTTGGATTCAGATCAACCACCAGAGAACAAATTTTCTGATAGCCTTGAAACTTACAATGTTAGTGGGTTTTCATTTTGAGGTGTGTATTTTTTTTTTTTTTATTTTTGAAAGAAATTTGTAGAGGTGAACTGGAAAAAAAAAAACCTTAAAACTCTTGTTATTTTTTGTCATTTTAAGTTTTCCCAAATTTGTGAACCCTTAAATATTACATTTTTTTTTCCCCGAGTTTATAACTCCTCAGATAGAACACCAAGATGCAGTCAAGTAACCCGGGGAAAAGAGTTGAGAAAAGGGGTGTGCTCCTTTCTCTGTCTCCTTTCTCTGACTTCTCTGTGCTCACTTTCTCTGATTTCTCTGTCCACTTTCTCCCCTTACCTCCACAAAGAAGTTTGAAGTTCTTTCACTGTCACCCAAAAAATTCGTTTTGGGTTTCTTGATACTTGAAAAAATTAAAGTTGACCGAGATGCACTAGACCGAGGAAGTCCTGGGGATGTAAGGGGAAGGTTCGGATGCTGGATCATATTCAAAACAGGTGGTTGTATACGCTGTAATGGGTTGTTAATAAATCTGTCATCATTCACGAGTTAACAAAAATTTTTTAAAAAAAATTCTTAAACTAAATCCTTTATTTTAGTTTCACAATTAATATTTTTTCTATCCCCAAAATTGCGAGGCATTATTAATAATATATATCGTGTGATTATATCTTTCGTGTATATACACCATCACTATGCATATACCCCCCTTAATGTATATAACACATCTCTCAGCGTATATGTACGTATATACACGGAGAATTTATTCAAATTTCATTTATTGTATTACAATATTCATGATGGTGCTTTAAACTTAAAACCAACCAACGATGATAATTTAAAAAGGTTACAACTTAGTTGGAATATATATATCACCAAAAAAAGAGATATTTGCTAAGATATCATCCAAAGGGGCATTCTTTAAATATTTTCGACTCGAAAAAAAAACAAGTATCGGTTTATATCGTATATTTACCATGAGAACTATTTTTAAATACGTTTCAGGGAGAGAGAGAGAGAGAGAGAGAGAGAGAGAGAGGAGAGAGAGAGAAAAGGGGAAAAAAAAAAATTTGTTTTGGAATTTCCAAGAAATTGGGGAACATTCTTTAGTAAATGTTAAAAACTAATTAGGATAATCAACAACATAAAGTATCAGTACCTAATTACTGTTAACAACTGAAAAAAAAAAATTACAGTTCAGAAAATACAAAGAATCTCAAAATTGTTTTAAAAAATTCATTCATTCACAGCATTAAAACAAGTTGAAAAAAATTTATATATGACCTGCTAAACAAAGTGTTTCTGGACAAGAAAGGAGAGGGGGGTCAAAACAGTCGAAACAATATGGAAAATACTATAAAATATGAATAATTAAAAGCTGGCTTCTCGACCTTGGGGGTTTACACACACACACACACACACACAGACCCCCCACACACACAACCACCCCAAAAAAACACCACACCCCCAACTGGGGGGTGAGACGCTGGCTGAAGTCGGGTACTCTGGGGAGGAAACCGGGGTCGAAAAAATAACAGCACCAGCAGACGAAAACAAGCAGGAGAGCAGAGGCGGGTCACTCCACCGTCGTTCAGGAAACAAGTACAAGTCGAGAAAAGGTGGGCGTGGCAGGGCGGGGTTGAGGCCGGGGGGGGCGGGCGTGGTGGCCAGGGGCCCGATGTCCCGATATGCCAGCCACGCCTATCCCTTTCCTCCCCACCCAACACACACACACACATACATACATTTATATATATATATATATATATATATATATATATATATATATATATATATATATATATATATATATATATATATCGTCCGAATAGGTAAAATTTGCGATTTTGGCTTAAATAAAAAGTTCTTCTTGCCGAATAAGGCAAGCGAAAATTTTTGTATGCAATAATTTCTAAAAAAACATTCTGAACCAACGAAAAAATATTTCATTGTGTTTTTTTATTATTAAATTATTGAAACTCATCTAAAATATATTTCTTTTGGGTTATAAATTAAATTCCACTTTTAGTATAAGATTGGGGAAGTTTTCTAAGGTTCTTTTGGTAAAAATTAATTTTTACATTAACATAAATGAAAAAAAATATCTTTAAACCATAAGAGAAAATTTTGGAAAGACTTAATTTTTAAAAGAATTCTTGCTAATTGACCATTTTTCACACACACACACACACACACACACTAGATGATCAGGCACACGTAACAGGAAAGACACTGCAATGGATCAAAAATATCTGACAGGGAGGCAACAACGAGTCATGGTACGTGACGAGGTGTCAAGTGGGCACCTGTGACGAGTGGGGTTCCACAAAGGGCAATCTTGGGACCGGTACTGTTTTTTGGGTTTTTGAATGACATAACGGAAGGGATAGACTCAGAAGTAGTGTCCCTATTTGCAGATGATTTAATTAATGGAAGAATTAATTCAGTCGAGGATCAGCAGGGCTACAAAGAGCCCGGGGCAGGCTACAAGCCTGGTCCCGTAACTGGGCCCCTTTAATTTAACCCCCCCCCCCAAAGTAAAGTCATGAAGATCGGGAAGGGCAAAGAAGACCGCAGACAGAGTATAGTCTAGGTGGCCAAAGACTGCAAACCTCACTCAAGGAAAAAGATCTTGGGGGGAGTATATACCGGACATCTCCTGAGGCAACATTAATCAGATAACTGCTGGGATGGGGGGCTGGCAAACCTAAAAATAGGGTTTCCCAAAACCTCACTAAGGAATCGTTCAAGACTCTGTACACATATACGTCAGGGCCCCTACTGGGTATGCAGCACCAGTTTTGGGAAACCCCCACCCGGTCAACACCCAAAAAAAAAAGAGAAAGTGCAAAGGTTTGCAACAAGACTAGTCCCAGAGCTAAAGGGGGTTGTCCTACGAAGAAAGGTCAAGGGAAAAGGCCTGACGACACTAGAGGGCAGGAGGGGTTTGGGAAGACATGATAACGACATATAAAATACTGCGAGGAATAGATAAAGGGGGACAGAGACAAGATGTTCCAGAGGGGGACACAGAAACAAGGGGTCCAAAATTTGGGAAATTGAAGACTCCTTTAGTCAAAGATATGTTGGGGGTATTTCTTCAGTCATAGATTGTCAGGAAGTGGAATAGCCCAAAATGACGGTGGGGCAGGAAACCCTATATTTAAGACGAGGTTTGATAAAGCTCATGGAGCAGGGGGGGGAAAACCCGTACAATCAGTGAAGAGGCGGGGCCAGGAGCTTGATTCGACCCCTGCAACCAAAAAGGTGGTACAAATGGTGGGAAAAAAACACACACACACACACAGAGGAGCTGAGTCTCGCCCCCGCAACCACAATTGGTGAGTACACACATCCCCCAAAACACACACACACACACACACACACACACACACACACACACACACACACACACACACACACAAAAAAATATATATATATATATATATATATACATGTATATATATATTTGTGTATGTATGTATGGATGAAAAAAATTTTTTAAGTTTTTTTGGGTTAATGTCAGTTAACAACCTTAATGAGACTTTCATTGCATGTCGGCTCAACTCGTTTTACGGCAGCCAAGTGGGCGGGGGCCCCCAAGCACCTGACACCGATGCATGACAGAAAATTTCCGCATATCCCACAGCCATCAACAAAACGTGTTTCCACAAGGTAATGCAATCAGTTCCGCGGGAAATGTCAACCAGTTGTTACTGTCATTACTGCAGCCATTAAAAAAAATGTGAATAGTATTGGGCAGTACCCTTTTAACAAGATGTCACAATAAAAAATTAGAGAGACTGTTTAAATTTCCTCCGTGAACTTTAACATTATTCACATGCTGACTAAACTATTTCAAGTAGCTTACAACTCAAGACAACTACTATATGAATTTCGGGAAAAAAAGGTACCTGAGGAGGAAAACCCCGAGATCGTTGGAGCTTAAAAGGTTAGGGAGTCTTTGGCTCACAACCGATAAACCTTGGGTTGAATCCGAAGAAGTGATGTTTACCCAAGTCTCCTTCCCTTTTCCCCCCCTATTCACCTAGCAGTGAACAGATACCTAGAATTAGTCGGCAGTTGTGGCTGTCGTTCTAGGGAAGAACATCAAAGGACTTAAAAAGAAAAAAAAACTACTTTTTATTTGGCTTTCTTGGGTTATTAACTCGGGGTTTGTTTTCTTATTCCAGCTCGATTGATTATGTATCTAATTAAAGAAAACTGTCATTAGAAACGGATAGAATCTTCAGCCGCCGAATCTCAAAACTACGCTGCCAGCCATCAAAAACTAAACACACTTTCCTTCTATAAACCAAACTTGAGTAAGGAAGATTCAGTAATTTTTGCCTCTAGGAAATCTCGCATAACATAGAACAAAACCCACAAGTACAACGTACTAGATTACAAGGATTGTTAAGTCTTGAATTATACACTATCAAAGAAAAAAACACCAGCAAAACTAAACCAACAACAAAACAAAACCACTAACAAAACTAAAATAAAAAAAAATAAACGACTAATGTAGATCTGATTTCTAAAATTACGAAAGAAAACCTTTGACGAAAGGATTAAGACAATATTTTCTGGGGATTTTGTGCTTATCTTTCAAAAATCAAATGTTAGTCAAATTTTGTAATATATTAGTATATATTATTGTAACCACGAACAAATGGTATTTAATCAATAATAACTGGGGTAGCCGGAGGATTGCCCCGGGTTTTTTAGCCTGCCCGTGGGAAGAGACGAAAATTCCCACGCTCTATACCACTGGGCCTCAACCACAAACAACATGAGCCAGCGACCTAGGCTTGCTTCATGTTGGGGACATACGATGGTGTGGTTGCCTCAGATGGCTCATCTTGTTTGTAGGATTGTATGGTCCAGTGGTTTAGAGCGTCGAATTTTCGCCTCTCCCCACGAGGCTGGCTAAAACAAGACGGGGTTTGATCCCCGGCTAGCCTCAGTTTGTTTTATTAGTATATATAAATACACACACACACACACAAACATATATATATATATTATATATATATATATATATATATATATATATATATATATATATATATTAATATATATATATATATATATATATATCAGACTTGAATAAAGTGGGAAATAATAGAAATTATGGAAAATGGGGAAAAAAAATATTAATTTCCAACTGGTGAGTATATTAATTCATCTTACTTATCTGGACTTTATTTTTTTCCCCTTTATTTGTTTCAAGGAACATCGTCTCCATCGAAATATTTACATCGAAAATAAAAAACCATGATTATATGCGTTAATATTTTCTTCTAGTGTTTTTTTCTTAATTTCTTTTTTGGGTCGTTTTTACATAAAGCTATAATCTTTGTGGATGAACAATTATTTACGCTGCAAATTATGTTCACTGAAATACAATAATCCCCTCATAAGTGAAAAGGGGATGTCTATGTTTAATTCCTACTTTATTTGTTTTCCAAAGGGCAGAGAGTGAATGTTAGTGTACCGGCCACCCACCTGGGACAACAACATCCTCAACATAACCCAAAACGAAAAAGATAAGAATTTTTTTCGGAAAACATTCACAGTGTTTATCCAGCACTAATCACAAAAACAGACGCCATAGGAGGGGACTGCCCTAAAAAGGTTTAATATATCGCGTTATGAAATGGAAGGTTCCTTAGAAAATATATACAATTTTTGTGTGCGTAAGTCCGTGGGTGTGTGCGTAAGTCCCTGGGTGTGTGCGTAAGTCCGTGGGTTTTGTAAGTCCGTGGGTGTGTGCGTAAGTCCGTGGGTGTGTTGATATGTGCGTGTAAGGACGACAGTGACGAAAGTTTATGAAGTCGGAAGGCCCCGTGATAGAGCCATGACTTCAGGTCAGCGGCTTCTCCCGCTCCCTTAAACCCCTGCCCCAAAACCTATAACACACTGTTGGGGAAAAATCAATGAGCTCCCTTCACTATAGGAGACGCACTGATAGCAGGCGTTACGGAAAAATTTAGATTACTTGAGCGGTAAATGTTTTAGAAAATGAATTGAGTCGAAAAGTCTTTTTGCAATCTAAAAGACAAGGGGAAGGGACTGCCCTTTTCATGTCCAGGACTCAAGTCTGGTTAACTCTTTTCTCTGAAATTTTTTCATAAAAAAACCTAGCTCACACTCTAATATACTTGAATTAAAATATTAGGTTCCCAAACCTCCTTAATCAAGATAACATATCGAAACGTTGTCCCAGCAATCTTAGTGTTATCAATGCGCTATTCAGTTCGAGCCTCACTGTATGCAGGTGTTTTACCCAGGCCGTCGCTGGCTCCCCAAGCACATTCGGGGCGACATTATTCTGCAGAATCTTGAGAGGATTGGCAGTTTATTAGACCACGAGTATTGCTCCAGATTACTTATATCATCATCAATAACATACTTATTAATCCTAAATTTATCGCTGCTTAGTTTTATTTCACCTTAAGCAAATGGTCTAAATCTTTTTTCCCCGGATCTGAAACATTTCCTTCGTCACTTTCGTTACTCTCATTTTTTTCGGTGTATAGTTACTAGCCTGTAATCATGTCAATCATCATCTATCATCACTTTCAAAAGTGTCGTGATCATTTACTAACTCATCCCCACGTTGATAACGTGTGGTGGTCATGTCACTACTGTCTGTACCCTTCATATCTTATTATAATCATATCACGGGTAACCCCACCGTCAGCTCCTTCATAACGGGGGATGATCTACTATAACTCATCGAATTGCAAAATTTTTTTTTTATAAAAATTTGTAAGTCACCCGATGATTATAAAGCTGAAATCCCCCAATTGCAGATGGTGCTCGGGTGCCCTGACGCCCCCACCTCTTACCATGAAAATCGGGTGAAAAAACCAGAAAATGTTGCTGAGTGACCCCCTCGGGACGGGTTAGGGAAGAGAATAGTTATTTTTGCTTTGGGGTTTGTCCCAGATTATTATGCAGGAGATTTCTAACGGATTTCATTGCCTAATACTCCTCAAGTGTTGACGCTGGTGAAGGTTTTTGATAAAAAAATTGAAGCTTCTTCATTTCCCTTGAATCAAAATGATTAACCAGTTTAGCAGCTTTTACTCGTGAGTTTCAAATTTTATTAATTACCATGCGAAACCTATCCACTGTGATGGAATAAGAGTTTTGCCTACCCGGTTTTGTGGTTATATAAACCGGGAAGCTGTACACCTGTAACGGTTATTTTTCCCGTTTCATCTAAAGAAAACCTAATGTGGTTGTAAATGGTACGATAAAAACTGTGAAAAGGCCGTGTACAATTCATAAATGCTTCTAAAATGATTTCTCGTTATTTTTTTCTAGTGAAAGCACTGTTGAAACACCTTTTTTCAATATTCTGAAATGTCAAGTTTCCTTTTCCCCAACTCTTAGTGAAACGTCTGTAAATAAAGGTCTCTTTGTTTTGTTCTTTTTTAATATTTTTTTGGGTCCCCCTTTCTTTAATAAAAAAAAAAAGTCTTCTATTCAAGATTCCAAAAACCAAGATTTAGAAAGGAATTTTTAAGGCACGTTTCGGTCCATCCCGAACCATTTTAGCAACTGAGAGGAAACAAAATAATACAGGTCAGGGAAAAAGGGCAGGAGAAAAGCCCCAAAGGGAGGTCGGTAAGAGGTCAGGAGGGGAATCCCCCAAAAAGGAATAAACATTACAAGCAAGGCAAACACGGGTCAGGGGAAAATAGCGGAGAAAGTCCGTTGAGGTCAAGTCACGTTTGAGGAATTTCATCCATGTGCTACTTTATTTGAAGACGTTTCACAAGCCAGTGGCCTTAAAAATTAATACAGAGATGATATTCGATGGCATTAGAAGGAACAATCAGCCTCTCAGCCTTTTAAAAAAAGAAAACTGTAGCAAATACACAAGTGATGTCCATGGTAAGTTGGGGTTGTATATCATTTTTTGATACAAATCATGTATGTTTTAAGATGTGACAAAACTAGGAGTCACTACATTGTGTTCTTTATTTCAGAAACACATCCTTATAATAATGGTAAAATTACTTGATAAAGCTCCTGGAGTGAAACTTGTCACAATAAAACATCACATTAGTTGCATCTGTGTCCATTTACCTAACACATGACAACCTGACCCTGGCTTTACCCCTCGGGGCTTGACAATGCTCAGGTAAAACAAGTCACCTAAAGTTTTTTTTTCCATTTTAGCTTTTTGAGAACTTTTGCTGAATTGTGTTTTTTTCATTCACCTATCAGTGATGTGGGTTTCTTTAATCCTTAAACTTTAAGGTAAATCTAGTTGCATGGAGAAGTTTTCCTTGTCCATCTACGGTCATGGAAACTGTTACCATAGATTTACAGTCCCCGAGGAAAAATTTTTCCCAAAAGCAACTATTTACGATGTAATCTACGGCACAAGAAGACAGTTTTTCCAGAAATCGGCGAAAACTATTTAAAATCATGCAAATCAATTTTTACAAAAAAAGCAGAGCAGAGATGACAATGTTCCCGGCAACATACGAAGGGGAAACACAAAGGTTATCTGAATCCTAATTTTTAAAAAAAAATTACCTTTTTTTATATGGACCCCCCCTGAATTATTTTTTCCTTTAGGTGAAAGACACGAAATTACGCTTCCATAAAGTTCATCTTGTCTTCTAACGATTAAACAAGACCTTCCGTATATCATCTCACTAAATCTATGTGAAGTGACTGCAACCAACCACAATCCAACCGGAGATTCAACTGAAAAATTTTGGGCTAAAAAAGAGGCCAAAACCCAACTAGACTATCAACCCCCGGAAAACCGTCTCCACTAACAACCAGGAGCACCCTGGGAGGTTCAGTGGTGGAGGGAGGAGGGTCCGAGGTGAGGTGTGGGTAGGAGGTGGTGAGTGGAAGGAGTGAAGGCGGCTGTGGGTAATGAAGTGTGGGTGGGGAATGGTTGTGAAGATGGGTTATAGT